>JABASH010004154.1:0-14715 GCA_019776445.1 Tomocerus maximus | reverse complement strand
CTTGGTGACTAACTGGGAGATATTTTTATTGTTTAAAATAATATTCGATATCGAGCAAGTACACTGTAAATGAATGTATTGATGAATGTAAATGAAGTTTTTTTTTACTTTGTAAATTGCATTGATAGCAATAAATTGAATTAATTTCTTTAAAGTAATGAGTACATGCTTAGGCAATGTTTGCCTATTTTTTAAATAGAATTCAATTTTTTTTAAAACTTTTTTCGCTCACCAAACCTAGTACTGGGTGTAATAGTCTCCTAAAATTATTTAGTGGATCACACAAGTGATTGTAATAAGTAGTTATATTGCAAGCTTAATATTGGGTTTATATTGATGGAAAATATTCAAAGCATGAAATTTAATTATTGGAAAATTTTAGATAACTGTACATAGTATGTACAGTTATCTGAAATTTATGTACTACATACTGTATTTAACAATATTTATTCATGTGACTATATGAAAAACAGATAAATATTCGTCAAAAATGTCACCAAATCAAGATCCGAATCGAATTTTGAGGATCGTATCCTCACCCTCGGTGTCTTCCTTGCTTTGTGGAGGCTCCGATGACAACAGAAAAAGCCATTTCGACAAATATTTACAAGTTAATGGTATCGTCACTAATGAAATACACGGGAGAAACATTTTCGAGTCCATTTTAATATGTTTGCTGCAACGAGTCACGGAAAACTTTTGGCAGGAATCTATTGAAGAACTTTTGGAAATTATTAACCTTCCTCGATTTGAAATAACTTGCAATCGATTACGAAGGGAGTACAACGCCCGAGTTAATGAAAATGTCAATGTCTTTAAAAGCCAGGAGCTGGAGGATCTTGCCAAATGCATTGTGTCGACTTTCGGAAAAAACTTTACTTTTCATCTGTGGTCATCAGAAAAATTGCAGCTTCAAGTCTTGTACTCTTCTAAAGACAATGATATTCCTCAAAGTCACGTCATAATTGCAAATACGTTCCCTACGCCGGACTACTACAACAAATACGCCAGTAACAAATTACACTTCTTGACTTATCGCCGACTAAAGTTTCTAAATATTCAGGACTACTGCGATATTCTGCTTGCAGATTTCTACGACGACAGCAACATTGATAACTACTTTTTTAAATTACTCAGTCTCTTCAGCGACATCAACTTGAATGAAGAAGTTGGTAAGATATTAGATGCACTTTTATCTTGTTCAACTATTACGGAAATTATTAATTTAATGCCAGACTCTACTGCTAAAGAAGTACTTACACTTTCATGGCTCCAACAACCGGAAAAGGAATTGATTGCGAAATGTGACTTTGAACAGCTTGATGTATTAATTTCTAATATCAAAAGTCGATTTGCTCTCTATTTGAACTCAGCTACAAACCGAACCATTCAAGAACGTCAGGAAAAAATAAATAAAAAAGCTGCAGAGTATTCAGAATTGCAAGAGGAAATACAAATGGAGCAAATTCGCCTAAAGAAGAAAATAAATTCCTCAAAATCAAAATCTGAAAATTTACAACAAACTCAAATGGAACTGCAGAGAAATGTAGCCTTGGAGAAAAGTAACTGGGGAAAAATAAAATCAGATATAAATGAAATACAGGAAAGAGTAAATGATGCTGCAAGCGCAGTAAAAGCTTCAACTGGGGCATTAAATCCTTTAAATTCTCGAATTGGAGAGGTACTATCCGTTATTTTAAGTAATAAAATCAAACTTCAAGAACTTGAACGACAATTAAAATCGGCAGATGAAAAGCAAAAAATGTTAGAAGATAAATTGACAAAAAATCAAAGAGAAATTGAAGAAGTTGATCAAGAACTAGAAGATATCTTGTTGAAAGAGGCGTTTGAAAATTTTAAAAATGACATCATCTCTTGCAAACCATTAGCATCTCTGCTCAAGAAACTAAAACGTACGTCTCTTTTTCAAACAAGTGTTAACTTGCAACAAATAGTTACTAAGATTTCAAAGGAACTAAATATAAACTTATCTTCTCACTTGGAAAAGTATTTGATCCAGAACAGTAATAACATTAGGAATAAAGAGGATATTCAAAATATATTTGAGAAGGTATTTAATAGTGAAAATATTAACATAAATCTTGATCCGGAAGACAAAAACAAATGGGTAGTAAAAAGCCGATACATCTTTCTCAGTGAGGTTGTTCGAGAGTGTCAAATGTATTCAAGGGTAAATCTGAAGGAGATTCAGATAATTGCAGGATCTGCTCTGTTCATCGATTGTGATATGGATCCAGATCTTTGGGGTGGAATGAATATAGTTTTGGTAGGACCAACTATTACTGTGACAGAAGAATGCACTATAAATACTTCTGGAAAAAGTGGACTTGAGTTTGGCACTCAAGCAAATCATGGGCAACACGAAGGGAGAGATGGTGAAATCGGGAGAGATGGAGAGGACGGAGAAAGTGCAGGAAACGTCTACATTGAAGGAGGCAGTTTAACAGGTTTTCAAAACTTGACAATTCTTGCCAACGGAGGGGATGGTGCTGACGGACAGGATGGTGGAAACGGAAAAAAGGGGAAAGATGGGAAAGACGGTCGGGATGGTCACGTAGATGAACCAGGGTTTTTAAAAAACCCAGGCACATGGGACAAGGGATCCAGAGGAAGTGCGGGTGAAAAAGGAGGAGATGGCGGTAGAGGCGGTTTGGGAGGATCAGCTGGTCAAAGGGGAGAGGTCCAAATTATAGAAAATGGCAGTCACGTAAATATCCGTAGATACAACCATGGCAATCCTGGAAAGAATGGCAAAAATGGAAAAGGAGGAGACGGAGGTTATGGCGGAGTTGATGGAGTCGATCATGCTATTTGCGCAGTTCATCCGCTTTCATCATGGGATAGGAAACGAGGAGATTTAACTATCCATACTAATCAAGGTTTATGGGGTGGGAACAAGATTGTAGTTAATCGAACTGAAAGAGAAGTGAAATCAACCCGAAATGCAAGGGGAGATGCAGGTGATATCGTAGGAAATGCAGCGCAACAGCGAAGAAGTAAGCCACAATATAAAGCTGCAAAACCCGCCATTAATATTTCATCTATAAAGGCAAAAGGCAAGGCAACAGCGCTATCATACAGCGTGGAAATGGTTAATGTTAATGATTTGGAAAATCAACGAAGAAATGCGAACGATAAAAAGTCCCAACTGCATAATCAATCAGGAAATGCATTTGAAAGTTTAAATGCAATTGTAAATAATAAAAGCGAATTTGCTTCTTCTTCAAGAAATGTTCAGAGAGAAATGCAAGCGAAAGAAAATGATAAGCAAAGACTTTTGGAAGAAAAGCGTCAGCAAGAAATGCGTGTAAATGAAGCCAAAAACAAATTGGAGAACCTTCAAGCAAGAAACCAGGATAAAGTAGCAGCGGAAAAATCTGCTAAGCTAAAATATCATTTTGTTGCGGAGAAAATGACGATTATTGATAGAGAAAAAGAGGAAGTAGAAAAAGAGATCAAGTCCGGAATTAAGGAAGAAAAAGAATTAAAGGAAAAAGAAACTCATATTGAAAAGAGACTGAGGGAAGTGAATAACAAGCAAGAAAATTTAGAAACGCAAAAATTTGAAATTGACAGGCTTTTTAAAGATTTTGACGAACAGCGGCAAAAAATTAAAGAAGTTCGCAGTGAAAGAGTTACCCGAGTAGCAGAATATAATTGTCAAGAATTCGATAATGGAAATTTCAGGCAAGTAGTAAACCGGAAGAGTTTGAGTATTGACTACGAGATGCAGGTGACTGATATGGAAATACAAGCAAACAATTTTAATGACGGGTCAATTAATGTGGAAAGCGCCTCTGACTTTGATTTCAGGAATTCCATTTTGCATTTATTTTCTAAAACGGAATATTTTGATGATGTTGAATCAGCAGTTCAATTTTTCATTACCTACTCACCAAACGGAAACTTTCCGATGGCGTTTCGAAGGATTATTTTCTCGATATTTACAACTACTAATTCAAATGTTGAAGCTTATTCCTTATCTGAATACATCAAAACAATTATTCATGTTGATGTTGCCATCCATTTGCAATGTGACGGATATTTGAAATCCAAAACATGGCTGAAATCAGAAATTTTTAGATTGTGTCAAATTGATCCAGCACGACCTTTCTGTTTCTTCCATATAAGATGTAACTGGAAATTTTCTTCCTTGTCGGAATATATTTTAACTGCAGAAGATCTTGAGAAGCTGAAAACTGTTTTAAATTACGACGAGCAGTTGGAAATCGGAGAAATGCTGATTAATCATTTATCAACAATTTTAAACAAAAGCTGCGAACAATTCATGCGCCGGGAATTGCTTCAAAGAATTCTAAACAATGAAAATTTGGATTCAATGCATTTTATGGCAAATGTTTTTGAAAAAGTCAATTCGATTGTAGACACTCTTTGCGTATCGGGTCTATCCGTGACCTTGCCATCAGCTTTCCAAATCCTTACAAACCAATTCTCTAAAATTGAAGAAGCAGCATTCTGGAAGCATTTCACTTTTAACTTGGTTGGCTATGGAGAAGAAAAACTTTTTGGTGAAGTAATTAATTTTCTCAAAACAATTTCTAATGCTTCAAATGTGACTAAAGCTGCTTTAAAGAATTATTGCTTAAAATTCGATTTTTTCTGTTTTCTATTGGGCCTAGCTTCGCTTGAAGTTAGTAGTCTTGATATCCTACGAACCGAAATTAATAAATGCCGAATTTGTCCCACAATTTCAAAGCAGTTGCAGTTAAAAATCCAACAATTGAAAGAAAAACTTTCAGTCGTTTATGCAGAAAACTACAAAATACCGAAACTTAATAAAATTACAAGCCTAATTGACTCATTTGAAAGATCTGAACTGATGAATCAATTGCAAAGCCAAGTAAATGATATTGAGTCACTACTGGAAAATCCATTCTCTAGAAAAAGTTATGCGGATCGAATTAAGTGCTACGAAAATGTGGTAACTATTATTTCCAAAGACAACGCGAAACTTTTGTCATTAAAAATAAAGTTAGAAGAAGATTGCTTTGGATTAAACCAAAGTGATACCAAATTTTCAATTCAATTTTCAATGGCTACTTTTTCGGACACATTAAAAGCTAAAAATTCTAATTTTGAGAAAAATTTGACTCAATGTTTTGCCCTTATGCAAACTCCGTTGTTTGCTAATATTAAATTTTCTGAAATGGAAACTGTGGCTAACATAATTACGAAAATCAAAAACGATAGTACATTAAGCCCAATTTTGGAACGTATAAATGTGGTTACGAATCCCATTGCTCCTATTTTCAGCCAATACACAGAGAAAATCTTCGAATCTTGGAAGAATTACAATGACAGTCTAATTGGCAAACAAAATTTGTATGCGGCCTTCAAGGATAAAATCGATTTGTCAATAACGTACCTGGAACCCCAAAAAACTTTATCATTCGTAAGAATAAGCTTAGAAAAACTGCAAAGTGCTTTAGAGGAAACTGGAGATGATGCAGCAAAAACTTTCCAGAATATTTATAAAATTCTTAAGCCATCAATTGGTACTGACAGTATTCCAAGTTGCCTGAAGATATTTACTCGTGAAGTTGTCGAAGTACTGAACCAAAAATTTGCTTTCAAGGATTCTTCTACCACGGCTCTGGAATTATCAGAAGATGTGAAAGAATTTAACGCAAAGCCACACGACGAATGCATCTTTCTGAAACTATCAATCAGGACTTTGGAAAAAATTAAATTGTTTTCTAATAAAAACATTGGCGATGTACAGCAATTGATCCGCCATATTATTTTTGTTGTGGTGCACAGAATTGATTTAGAATTATTACATCAATTGCTAGAGTTTGATAGTTTGCCTTCCAAATATTATTCAGAAAACAATCAGGAAACAGTAGAAACCCTAATGACTGCTCTTGGTAAAGCTATGCATGCTGCTATTGACGATTTTGAAGATATCTCACCTGTGTTGGAAGAATCACTCAAAGTATTACAGAAATACTTTAAGGAATTTCTTAGATCGCCGCTATTGGAGAAAAACTTTGAAAACTTACAGAAAGAGAAAAATATTCTAATGCAAATGAAATTGTCCATGCTGAAGGACACAATAGAGAATCAGATCTTTGTTTTGATGGGAGGTAATTGCAGCAATCTTGATATGGTTTGCAAAATATTGCTAAATCTGGAAGAAAGAGTATTTTCAGAGTTGCTGAAACCATCTGTGAATAAGCAAAAACTAATCAAAAACGCAAATGATTATTTCGCTCAGTGTATTATCTCGGCCTTTAAGGAAAAATCAACATCGTATACGGTTTCTAATAAGAGTGATTCAATTGCCGAAAAATTCACAATAATATTTTCAGATCTGTTATTTTATATAAGACGTGAATATTTTCATTCGCAAGTTACCAAAACCAAAACACAAATAATCGGCCCCACAATAATTTCTCTCATAAATTCCGTTGTACTTATTGTGGATTGTGCTTTCTCTTCGGAGTCATTTGAAAGTTTAAAAAAATTCTACGAAGTCGTAAACAATTTCGTAGAGATTCACGATTTTAGAAAGATTCAAGACGCTACTTTGAATGCCATGCAAGTTATCTTGCTTCAAAAAGCTTTACACGGAGTGGAAACTTTGGAAAATCCCGAAAATATTTACCAGATTATACAGTTGGCTGTCAACAATTTGGTAATGCTGTGCAAGGCAGACATAGGGACAGGGACAATTCCTGCTAAATACAAATTGCTGAACTTCATTCATGAAAAATGGCAATCAATAAATGATTTAGATATTGATAAACTTTTAGATGAAATTTTGTGCGAAAATGGCAAACCATCATTTTTCAACCAAGAAATGAAAAGCCAGAACGATTTAACTATCGAAGAATATTGTAAAATGGAAATAATTATGACTGTCAAAAAAGTAATTTTGCAATTAAGTACTCCAGATCGTGTTGTAGAGTTACCAGAAAGTTTTCCCGTTAGAGTTTTGCAACTTTCTGATAAACTCTTAAAATTTCCGCAAAATAGAAGCAATGCAAAAGTTTCTAAAAATTTGTTTAAAGATTTACTCAATAATTATTTTGAAATTTGGCTGGCGCCAGATGAAATTCAACTTTTAACCCTTTTGGAGTATTTGGGAGAAGGAGGTTGGAAAGAATCGACTATTGAAATCCTTCAGGAGACAAATCCTTCTGATTGGCTATCCCATTTATCTGAAAAGCTTATCAAAACTGTATACAAAACGGTTCTGAAACTTTGTTCAGCTGTCGACACAATCAGCCAGATTCAATTACCTAAGGAATTAGATAGAGTGCGAAACGATGTTTGTGAATATTTAACTTCAGAAAATAGCTACACTGACGAATACAAAACTGAATTAGTAGTTTTTGAAGAACTAATAAACAACTATGTTGAAAAGACAAACAACAACCAACAAAATAATTCTAGTCGTCAAAATGTTCTCAAATTTCAAAAATATGTAAAGTATCTAAAAGAGCTAAGCAATTCTTTCAGTTGGTCTCTACATTTAGCTGAGAATGAAAATAACACTTTGGAATGGCTTCAGTGGTCTACACTTGTAGTCAGAAATTTAAAATACGAACAAGTACCCCTGCCGTATATGGTTCAAGTATTTTCCCGTTCTATTGATATGGACGCAAATCTGCTTTTGGAATCCGTTATGGAAAGTAGGCCGAAAAATTGGCTCAATTACATCAACATGTCCAGACTGACAAATAGTTTGCAATGTATTTACCAAAAGCAAAATAATTGTTCAGAAGACGTGAGCCAGATAACAAATTTGTTACGACAAATTCCGGACAGTTACCTAAAGAACCAACTTATACAGATATTGGAAGAGAAATTCATTCAAGAAAGTCAACTTATCGATGAGGAAACAGTTATTGATTTAGAAGTTGTGAGAACCATTTTCAAGACGCTGCATTCGGTGTTACCAAACAAGGAGTTATTGGAAAGACTTATCAGAAAGCCACTAGTAACCTGGAACACAGTTTTAAGAGAGCACATGCTGATGAATATTTGGAAGAATGAAACCGTTGTGACGATAATTCAAAAGTTGGAATGCCAAGAAAATTTTTCAGCGATAGAAAACTTTACTGCGTTTTTTCGTTCTAAATTCAGTAATTCGGAAAATGAGAAATTACTTAAAATACTAGAACGAGTTTTTAGAAAAAAGTTGCTGATGGATGATGAAATAGTGACAAAAATTGTGAATAGCTATAAAAACTGGAATTTGGTAGTTAAGGAGCTTGAGAACTACTCCATAGCCCAGAAAAACAAAAGCGGTATTCGCAACCGCGATGAATTATATAAATTTCTTTCCAACGAACCTAAAAATGTGTCCATCAAATCAGATGTTTACACAATATTTAAAAATCAACTGCAATCAATCACTGAAAAAAGAGAGAAACTGTTCCGTTTGACAAAAGAAGATATTACAAAATGGGCAATAATAACTGCTAGCAAAGATAAAGGATTCGTAGACAAAAATGCGGAAACAATTGTAGCATATTTATGTCAAGGCGTGTTATTGATCCATGACTATTATCCAAGAGATGTACAATTGTTGGCGATTCTAGTATTCTTAAATGGAATGAGCAGGAGAAAAGGTCGTTTAGGTCAAATTGCAACTGGAGAAGGAAAAACACTTATCACTGCTATGCTAGCGATTTTTCAAGCATTAGCGAAAGAAGACGTCAATGTGGTAACAAGTTCGCCAGTTTTGGCAGAAGAAAATATTAAAGATGTCTTTACTTTGTACCAGCTATTTAATATTACAGTTGGCAACAACTGCGACAAAATCTGTGAGAGCGACGAGAACGAAAGAAGAAAGCGTTACCAAAACCAAGTTATTTATGGGGACGTTTCTAGCTTTCAAAGGGACATTCTGTTGACAAACTTTTTTGGTAAAGCAATCACTGCAAACCGTACTGCTGATTGTATTATTGTCGATGAAGTGGATAGCATGTTGCTGGACAAAGGAGAAAACATATTATACCTTTCCCATGACATTCAAGAACTTAAGAGCCTTCGTTTAATTTTTCTTGAAATTTGGCAAGCAATTCACGGAGTCGATGTTCGTCACGGTTCCGAGTCAGATACAGCTATTGTGGTTAGATTCATCAGGAAAAGGATTGAAAACGGCGAAATTAAATTTTCTGTGACATTAAAAACGTTTGTGGAAAACCGATTGAACATTTGGGTTAAAAATGCTTATTTGGCAGAGAGAATGACACAGAACGATCCATACATTTTGTCAAACGCGGACAAAAAAGGTTACAAAGTTGTCATTATGGACAAGGACACTGGCGTTGAACAAATGAGCACCGAGTGGAGTAACGGCCTTCAGCAATTTGTCCAATTGAAACATCTCCACAAATTATCACCGGAAAGTCTGAAATCAGTTTTCATGTCAAACTTCAGTTATTTCAAACAATTCAGCGGAAGGATTTACGGAATCACCGGCACTTTGGGAGCAAAATCAGAATGTAGTCTATTAAGTCAGTGTTACGGTGTAGATTTCTTCAGCGCACCCCGATACAAAAAACGTCACTGCACAATGGATGAAGGAAAGGTAGCAGCCGATGAAAACCAATGGCTGAAATTCATTGCGGAGTCCGTTGCAAATAAAATTAAAGCTTCCCGTGCAATTCTTGTCATTTGCGAAAATGTTCGCAATGTGAAGAAAATAAGCGAAGTCATTCGCACAACAAACCACAAAACTCAATCAAGTGATAAAGTCTACTCTTATTTAAGCTCTTTTGATGTAATCTTCCATGAAAGAAATAAAAACAATCCCTTGGACAGTGGGGACATTATCGTTGGAACAAATCTTGCTGGTCGGGGAATAGATCTACACACTACGCCAAATTTGGAAATTAATGGAGGCCTGCACGTTATTTTGACGTACATGCCTGGGAATCTGAGAGTCGAAGAACAAGCTTTCGGTAGGACTGCCAGGGCTGGTCTTTCTGGTTCCATGCAGTTCATTTTACTCTCTCACATTCAACATGCAACTGTGGCAAAATTGCAAAGAATTAGAGATAAAGATGAAAATTGCCGGTTAGAAAACTTCCGTTTAAAGTCACTTCAGAAAATTGAAATGGAAGAAATACTTTTTGGAAAGTTTGGAAAAATCTACGAAACTGTTAAAAATATGTTTATGGAATCGTCAAATAATATTGTGACGAAGACTTTATCAGATCTCAGCAGATTACAATTGCAGTTTTTGAATAACCGATGGGTAATATGGCTAGATTCTATGGCAGAAAATATAACAAAGCTTCACGCAATAGGAAAAGAACCAATTCTTCAACAGTTCCAAAAATTCCACGACGAAGTTTTGCAATGCGCGAATTTAAACAACGCTTTCAAATTGGCATTTTTAGCAACAGATTTTTTCAAGCTAGGAAGAATGTATGAACACCTTAAAAAATATCCCACAGCAATCGAATGCTTTGACAAAGCCATCGCTGCAGATCCGGACTTCTCGGGGATGTCTCATTATTACAAGTCTGTTTGTATTCTTCAAATTGATGGCAAATACGACTCAAAACGAAAAGCCCAACACGAACTAAAAACAGCAAGTAGTCTAATAAAAAGCCAAATGGATGACAATATCAACTGTAGTCAGATAATATCCTATGTAAATGACATGCGACAGTTAGGAGGGGAAGGATCCATGGAAAATCGATTTGAAAAGCAAATTAGCAACGAAAGTCGAATTGCACAAGCACACATTGGAAGTGTTGAGCATGCTGTCGGGCAGATCATTACTCCTGCTTTTTTTTACAGCATGCCAAATGTCATGGATGAGAACGAAGCACAGGAAATATTTGATGCCATCAGAAATGAAGGAGAAATTATTAAGAACTTTAGAATTTCTAGACAAGCTAAGTTTATCGACGAAAACGATTTGAGTCTCGGAGGAAAGAAAAAAATTGAGTGGCCTGCTAAAATGCAATTATACAAAACTGAAGTTGTTAAAACTTTGAAAGGAATAAAAGCAAATTGTTCAGCTTTAAGCAAAAGAATCGTCGATGAGGAATGCTTTACAAATATTGTCTTTACGAAGACAAAATTTTGGAATATTTTAAAAGAAAATAAAGTGATTGCCGAAAATCCTAAACCCAAAAATTTTTTGTACATCAAAGCTGCCAAAGAAGAAGAGTTAGATCAATTTGTTTGTCCTGAATCCTTAACAGATACCAAATCAATCGTAATAAAAATATTACTCTGCCACCATGACAATGAATATTCACAGAAAATTTGGGACGTACTTGAATTATCAAAAACCGAAATTAAACTATTGGAAGAGGGACTGAAAAAATCCAAAAATTTGGAAACAAAACAAACCCGAGCTGGAAAATTAACTGTTTCTCTGGTTTGGAATGAAAATGAAAACAAATGGGATGGAGTTCCAAACAGCATTGAAAAGTTTAGAGATTTGTTTGAAGCGTTTATAGAAGAGCCAAAAACTTCTGCAAATGAACTACCAAAATTAAAAGAAGATTTAGTAGAATACGATGTCCCATTGTTAGATGATGAGAAAAAAGCTAGCAAAGAAATTTGGACGTTTTTAAAAAGTCAAAATGTTGTAAAGGACTGCCGAGTTAATTTCCCCTTTAAATTGTCAAGCACGAAAGAACACATCGATGGGAAAATAGAAGCTATTAAACGCAGATTAGAATGCAACGCAAAACTTAAAACTATTTTTGGAAAGTACCACAGCGCAAATGGGGCAAAATCCAGTGGACTATGTAATAATATAGTAGACATGATCATGGAAACAGCAATATGTGGAAGAACGGAAGAATACACACAATATTTGAATGACATTCAAGAAGGATTGGTAAATAGTGTTGGACAATTAAAAACTTGGCCGGAGGTAAAAACATCTTATCAAGATATTGACAAATACTTCACACAAGGAGAATATCCCCCAGAAATAGGGGAATATCAAGATGCAATGTACGGGGATGTTTTGGTACTCTCGGAAAATAAGCCAAGGGATTGGGGTCCTTATATAGTGGCTTTGCTTGGTGTGGCTCAAATCGCTTTCGGAATACTTCTACTATGTGTTTCAGAAGGAGCGTTGAAAAATATCGCTATTGGATTTATATCTGAAGGATTTGGTGATATTATGTTTGCTGTAGAAGCAGGACTCAGCGGGAATTTTAGTTGGGCAAATTACAGAAGCCACAAAATGTTAAGTCTCTATCTTACAATTTGTTTTGTTGGCATAGGAGCATGTTTAGCTGGAGGAGCTCAGACAGGAAAATTCGGTGCTAAAGCTGGATTTCAGTTATCCAAAGTTACGGGGATGTACATCATGAAAAAATGTTTAGAAGCAGCTGCCTTTGCTGCGGCAAATTATGCCGTTGAAAAATTCATTAATTATTATCGTAGACGTAAAACAATGTATGGGCTGTTTAAAAACTGCTTTAAAGACTTTTCTATGGAGTCTACCGCTGCCAGTCCTTGGTGGATCCCAAATTTTGAAGCTCCCACAGAAATTACCGATTCAGTCACTAGAGAAAAAGAAAATCTGAAGAAGAACATGAAAAAATTGCACGATGTAAGTTATGAAAAAGGACATGCTGAAAAGATTGCAGAGAAAGTATTCAAATCGGTAATAGAAGATGTTCAAAAAACTGGTATGGGATCAAAGATTACAGGTGCAGGGTTATCAGTTGCCTCCAATATTGCTGGAGGCATGGCTGAGGCAAATGGAAAAGTGTTTGCACACAGACAAAGTTTGGCTGAACAGTCTGAAAGGAATTTTAAAAATTTGAGTGCCGGAGGAAACAATACTCAAAAATTGTTCTCCAATGGTCTAAAAATTATGCAGGCTGTAAAATGGGCAAAAATTAGATTGTCCCTTTTTGATTTAGCAAGATTCTATCCAGAAATTTTGCATAAAATGAACGAAGAGTTGGAAAAGGAAATCAGATCCCTTGAACGAAATTATGAAAATCGGGACAAAAACCAAGTCTGACGAAAAAACATTTGGGAAATTCCAAGAAAAGGTTTTGAACGATTCAGAAGCCGCAATCTTTGAAACTTTTTTTGCCAAAGTTCAATCTGGATTTGATCAGCCTTACGTCCAGTCAATGTTGAATTCCGCGATAAAGAAAGTTGGAAGAGTCTGTTTAGCTGAAACAAATTCATCAATTAAATGTTTAAGAAATAATCTTTCAGGGCAAGAACCAGCGGCTTTGTCGAACCAAACAGATATTTCTCCAAATCAAATCGATGATAGCACTGCAATAAAAAATGCAGATGGTGCCACTTTGGGTCATATTAAGAAAATCTACGGCGATGGTGTCGAAACTTACATGGACTCGGAAGGAAATCTTCATTGCAAACGTCCTACTTTTAAAAAGTTCATAGAAAATTTAAAAAATGGGAAAGGTGGGGGTCTTTTTGAAGTTATACTTGCCTGTAATTATTTAGAAAGACCAATAAAGATTGTCCGTCTGAATGATGGCAATGACATTGGAGAAGGATGCTCAGAAAATTCGGAGAATTCAACGAAATTTCACCCGAATGGTAAATCAAGTTGTGATAAACCCGCTGTCACAATTGGCTACACACAAGATGAATACGGAAAAGCACATTTTCAACCAATTTATAAAGATAAATATACAAAAACCTGGAAAATAATTGACCTACCCCAAAACGAAAGAACTGTGGGTACATGTTTGTTACAATCTTTAAAATTTTGTACCCAGTGCGAAGAACATCAAGATGTGATTGCTGCACAAGAAGCTGCTTCATGTGCTACCCAAATGCAGAGATTCCAGACGGATATTGCGGATTTTAGTTTAAATAGCAAAACTGCAAAATACCTTTACGAGGGTCGAGTTGGAGAAACAGCTGGGCATTTAACAGGGGCTGCCAACTTTAATGACTTCAGAATAAGGCATTTGGTCGATCCTTCAAATCCTGTAAGCACCTGGTATGCTGATGATTGGAATAAGCTTTTAAAAGATCGCTTAGGAAAAGAATACGTCAGGGAAGAAATAAATACTTTTGTGGTAGCGACTGATGGCGATATGACTAAAAAGGATTTTCGCACAACTGCGAAAACCATGCGGGTAAGACATCACTAATTATTTTTTAGTTGTTTCAAATGATTTTTGTATTCCATTTGTATGATTTTAGTATACTGGCGGCAGTACAGCTGACAATCTTTACTGGAGTGAAAAACAATATGCTGTGTACATTATGAGACTTTCTGGGTCATCTGCATTTTCTGGCTATCTCAATCTCAACTATAAAGTATTCCGATGGGGCGATAAATATATTATTACCGGATTGAAAAAAACTACTAAAAGTACTGCTCATTATCAGGAACATTCGTCTGAAGGAGGAGGTAGGTACTTTAGAAAGCCCTACTATAATAGGAGCTGCATAGATTCATTAACGTGGGTGTATTCCTGGCAATTACCAGCTACTCTTATAAATGCTCTGACTATCACATTTTCTATTAGATTTTTTTAGCTTAAGTCTCCAAGACCCCTGAACCTACACATACATTTAACATTTCAAAAATATAGATCCAATCCTCATCTATAAAGGAATATATTTAACGGGAAATGAAATAATTAAGAAAGTCAATGAAATAATTTAAAAAGCCAACATGCATTGTGGCTATTTGCTGTAGGCAGGGCATGAAAACCCGGGTTTTTGGGTTTTTGG
>JABASH010004153.1:0-14718 GCA_019776445.1 Tomocerus maximus | reverse complement strand
TTGTAGTAGTCTGAATTGTATTTTGTAAATATTAAGGGCATTTGTATTCATTAACAAAACGAAATTTATTGTTATATATTTAGTAAATGAGCACACGACAAGAAAGTAATAATAAAGAATGATATAAATACAAGTGAACATAATAAATATAACTATTTAGTAGGTATGGACAAAGAAAACATGGACAAATAGAAACAATTTTATGTATGCAATTATTATGATGTTAGTGACAGGAGCATACAAAACCAATCCTAAACTTTATGAATTGGCAACTGGAATTAGGTACCTATCTAACTGATGAGAGAGAAGCATTGCCTTAATCAGATTAGGCTGTAACTACATAAAGTGCATATACAATTGATTACAATAAAAACTTATGTTAGCATTATGAAAATTGAAAAGTAGTAGCAAACCCCGATCATCATCACAAATGAGACTAGCTAATGTTTTAGTAATGAATTTATTACAATTAAACTATGTAGTTAGTATGAATTAGTAGACTGTTCTTGCTCCATTAAGTCCGACGCCAAAAGTTCATCCATGTCCAAGTATTGGTATTTCTGCCAGTCTTCCATAAATCGCTGTAGAGTTGGAGAGACACAGTGGTGGCACATTAAATTAGCCCTTCCATTTTTGTCAGGAACGCACTCACATCGCTGACACTCTGATGGCTGAGATGTTTGAGAAATCCTCCGCGACCAAATGTCCAGAAATCTCTTGTTAGTCGGCTGCAGAACATTAAAGCGAGTTCCATTTGTTTCCATTGCAAGTGGAGTGCAGAGGTCTTTTGGCAAATTAATTTGTCTCTTCAAAGCCGTGTCTGGCTCTACATTTCCTCTCTTAGACGGGTGGGAGGTGTACACTCCATTAATGTCCATGCCGTAAAGGTCGACTTGTTTTTTGTTGTTGCCCTATTTGTAAGTCACATAATGAGCATCATCTGTGTCGTTTTGCAAATTGAAAGTAAATGACTGTAAAGAGTCACGACAATAAACTTCATTTCACTCACCTTCATAGTAAATTCCTTGGGAGCGAGAATATGGAATTTTATATCGTTCTCAATCAATAAAGTGAGAGTGTCTGCAAACTGGTCCGCATCCCCACATTGCTCGTCTCCGCAAGTAAGGGCTATGATGTTTTTGGAGACACCAGCTCTAAATCCAAGGGAAGCTGCATATTCAATTGCTTCGTAGACATTTCCATTTTCCTCACCGTCCATTTGAATGTTTTCTGGAATTTTGAACAACGTGCTATGAGCCCACACTTGAGATGATGATGTTCTAATATGTGGCTTGCGATGAACACCCTTTCCTCCGAAACCAACAATTGCATATCTGTTTTCTACTAGTCCTTCCGCTCTTAAAGCCAAATCTAATTTCGTCATTGCTTCGGAAATTGAGATTTCGCTCAGACAAGATGACTCCTGCAGCAGGAGGATGACATCAGACGACTTAGGAGTGTCAAGGGGTCCGTTAGATTCCAAAGTAGCATTTTCCCCGCTCGTAAGAGCCGTTCCGTCTTCTAATTTGCAGCGGACTATTAAAAAAAACAAATGAAGGAATAAAATAACTATAAGTGTGATAATAAGAGGGATTTCTTGTTGATTTACCACAAGAGGGTGGCATCCAGACGTCGACGTTGCTTTTTTGACATTCAGAGACATAAGCACTGATGGCTGTGCATGCGGATTCTTGACGGAAGGCGCTATTCACATTGACGGAAGTGTCATACTTGCACATTTCTGTGTAAATTCCGGTGTCAACTTTGTTAAAGCAGGGTCGAAGGGGGGAACTAATATCGCTGAATAGTTGACTGCATATTCCATCAACGTCAGTTGTTTCTACGTTGTCCCTAGCAAAATTTTTGGCTCGGCAGCCGCCACTGTTCTTGCCAACCCTCCACGAATGAGCAAACGTTGATACATCAGTCACTATTTGGCCGTCAGGTGTTTTAAAATCATTCCAGTCCTCATTGTCATAAGTTCCGAGAAGACCCGCCAATTTTCCAAAGTACCAGCCTGAGACAGAAACTGTGCATACCGATGGACTCAAACTACAACTCATTTGGAAGCCACGGGAGTCAAAAACTTCCAAGCCACTAGGTTGTCTTCGGATAAATGTTGGACCAACTTCCAGGGGGAGCTCCACTTTCTTTCCATCTAGCGTAACCTTGAAATTCGAAGTGTCAATCTCAACAAACCTTTCATTGCTAATGAGAGAGTAAGATTTTTTGCGAATGTCCCCGTCTTTTTGTTCATAGTTTGCGATTAGAGAGAAATTCTGGTGTAAGAGATCAGCAGCAAGAACGTAGCTGCATTCTCCTGCAAAACGGAAGTATTTCTTGTCAAATGTGAAGTAGTGATAGTCTCCGGCCATCACCGCGTGGGTGCCGAATGGTGGGAGAATATCTCGGATGTTCATGTCGATAACTGGGCGAGCGTGTCTGAAGTTGTCCAGAATCTCATAAAACAAATCGCTCATTTTACTAATTTCATCCTCATCTTGCTGAGTTCGTTTCCATTGTGGATATTGAGTAAAATCTTCCCAGATGACAAAAACAAGAGATTGCTGGTACTCAATACGGCCGCTGTCAACGTCCAACACAAATGCCACAGTTGGCACGTGCCGTTGAATCATCCCATCCAAACTTTTCAAAGATTGTCTCACCAAGTTCTTCACTTTCTGCTCCGCTTCGATAATACGCAACACATGAGTTGAGGCATCCCTGACTTTTCTCAGCACAAACCGTACATATGGCAATGGAGGGATTTCCAGGAATGGTAAACTATCCCCGTCAAAAGCTTTGCTTATTGCATCAAAGTATGGTTTGTATTGGCGCTCTAAAGGTCTCCAAATTCTGAAAATTCAAATTAATAATTATGAAACTAAATTAACAAATATTGGCACTATATATTTTTCAAAGCACTAAAAACACTTACTTCTCTTCAAAGAAATCGGTAATATCATCAATGTATTCCTGAATAGGTAGTTCTTCTATCCACGCTGAGTAGTCCTGGTATAATTTGATTACTTTACGGACAAAACTAACAGCAAGAATTTTCTTTTCTAGTTCTTCTATTCTACCGTCAATTGCATCTTCAATCAATTCGTAAACTTCTTCCAAGTAATCAAGGAAATTGGAAATGGATTGAAAGTTTTCCTCCCAAACAGCAACAATAAATTGCTCCGTTTCATCCCACGCATTCATTATCATTGTTTCAAGTTCACTTCCGTACTGCAGCCAAAACTCGTAAGCATCGACAACGAATTCTCCAACAATTTTGACAGTGGATCTTATCAATTCTGTCACCGCTTTGGTTGTCTTTTCGCTAAAATAAATTCAGGTTAAAAATCAAGAAATGTTTTGTATAAATCAAATACCATGCTAGAAATTTAAAATCAATACAGTTAGTCAATGAGATAAGAGTAGTCAGTAGTCCAAGAAAAGTATGTTATAAAACAAACCAACCATATATTGTAAACGGCTATGTACGAAGAGTTGAAAATGGCAGCTATATTTTGTGAGTAGAAGACATTTCTGTCGTACAGCTCCTTAATGAAGTCCCAAATATGATAGACATCAGTCATAATGGTTTCGAATTCGTGCCGAGTGGTTTTGATGACATTTTCGATCATTTGTTCTATCTCTGGCTGTAAGAAGTTCCATCTTTCATTAACTTCTTCCGAAACTACGGTCCATACGAGCGTCGCAGCGCTTCCAAAAACCTCTCTGAATGTCTGAGGGGCATTTAATGCAAGCAAAGATACTTGCACTTGATCAAATAACTCCGGTCGCCAGAGAATTGTACTTGAAATGAGTTGAGAAGTATTCAGTCTCAAAGCGACAACAAATTCATTAATATTCTTTCCGTATTCATCTCTCCAGACTTTGACACTGATTTCCTTTTTGTTAGGCATTCCAGCGGAGATATGTAATTGTTTTCCGGTGTCATATTTAAGATTTAAATCCAAACAGGTCAAGTTTTGCTTCAGACTAGCGTCGAACTCTGCTTCAAGTGCCTTAAAGTTGACTAAATAGTGATCATCATTGGGACTGATGTCTAGGTAGAAAATATTGAAAAGATTTGCCTCTTGCCCAGCATCAGCGTCTATTGTGATTCCATATTTAGTGATCGTCTTTCTTAGTTTTGCGAGGTGGACAACTCCACGAACGTCCATGTATTTAATATTGAAATTTTGTTCTTCTTCAGACTGTTCAAATTGTAATTCTAGATAAATATTGGTTGTCGGTTGAGTGAGCACAAAATTGAATCCATTTGAGTCCGAGTCCTCATTCAATCTGAGGAAACGTAATTTGACATCGTTTTCCTTGAAGGGAGTTGGTTTAATTGTCATTTCAACGTATTGGAATTGATTGTATTTGTAGCCAGTCTCAGATGTGACGATTATATCATGCTCCATGGCAGAATAAGATACAGTCAACTTTTTGGATACTATATAGCTTCTCCAGGCCGTGGTCTTTGTCTCCACCAATTCAAACCCGATCTTCGCAGAAGGGTCTTTCTTTGCATCCCATTGAACCTCGGCAAATCGAATAGATTCTTTTTCAGTTGAAGTAATGCGGGATTCCACTTTCATGGATCTCCACGGAGTGAAGATATTTACCACTCCATCGTATTTTCTATCCCTAGCATTGGAATTATCATTGAACATAATTGAATAGCCGAGTTCTCCGCTCTTTCGCATTTGGAGTAGATCCCATCCCAATCTTACATTTTGCTCTAGTTTGGATGAAGTGAGTAAGTGACTGACATTCGCTGAAAGTGAGCCAAAGTGCGCAGCTTGGAGTTTCAGGGATATATCTTTGCCTGTTGAAGTACGACATAATACCAACTCAGTGCCAATTGTATTTCCTTTCGGGTTTTTAAGATTCCAGCACACTTCAGCGTTCAATCTGAATTTATGACTAGACTCCTTGTCATACTTGATTGACAAAGATACCGGTCGGAGAGGATTATGAATTTCTAAGACTCTTTTACCATTTTGGCTAACAAGTTCTATGTTCATGATCTTTTTACTGTTGAATTCCAATCCCAATTTCGTGTCCAGGGAATTTATCAATTTATCAAAACTGAAAATGTCCTTAGAGTGGGTAAATGGAGAAATTCTTACTACGGCGTCAGCAGTTCGGAATTTCTCCCATATTGTTTTAACAATAATTTTTCCTTCTACTGTACTTTCAGGGTTCAAGAAAATAGCAACGACTGAAACAATTGATTCTCCTTCGGACTCAATTTTAAAATCAATGTTGATATCATGTTCTCCTTTTGTGAAATCCATTTGAGTGGTCGTGTGGTATTTGTCGTTCTTTCCCAGTTGGCTTTCGAAAATTACAAACGTTTTTTCAGGGCTCCATCCAGCGTCCAGTTTAAGGAATGGATTACAACTTTCCCATTTTCCTGCAACGATAGCATAGTACGCACTATTTTTCATCGTACTTTCTCCGCGCAGAATGAAAGGGTATATTCCAAAGAACGGGGCCGCCATGCTAAATTCACCTTCCATATTGGCAAATCCTTCAAAACGGTACCTGTAGTCAAATTCCAATTGAATCGGTTCTGCCCAGCCTGGTTTTTGAAAGTCGATATGAATACTATGTCCTGATCCGATTTCTTCATAATTTTCCAAGCGAACAAAGAATGTGTATTTCTCAAATCCGTCAAAAGGTGTGACCAATTCTGAAGACAATTTTATGTTGTCGGATTCCCGACGAAGTTGTAAGTCGAATTTAATAACTTGACCATTAAGTTCTCCCAGGGATTTAAATTCTGCCCCGCTTTCCCATCCTAATTTACCACCCAAGAGTAATTCAACCGTTTCCAGAACTTTAAAAGGCGATTTTAGTTTGAATCTCATTTGCAGAATATTTTCCACGTCTAATTCAAATGATCTAATTGATGACGTCTCCAGACTTACAGCATAACTTGATGCTGCTTTGGTTTTTGTTATTATCTTTTCATATTTTGCCCCAAAGTCCCCAGTAGTACTGGCCGTAGGCATCTTAGAAGTCACTGCAAAATTACAGAAAACATATATTATTTTATATTATATTATCCATTTTACATTCATTTTTATAAAATATTCCAACATATTTATTTCCACAGAAATTGTAAAAAGCAATAATAATAAAATTGTACATACCCGAGAAAGAATAAGAGACGCAGGGCAAGCCGATAATCACTCTTGGACTCATGTTAGTCCACAAACCTTCTTCCATTGACGACAAACCAGAAATTCCGAGCATTACATTGGGGATAGCTTCTACTGGAGTATAAATCTCAACATGGAATTCATCTGGAACAGATTTGATTGCTAAGGTTAACCGATCCAAAAACTCAAATGTTGTGCGGATTTCAAATTTGGATTCCATATTTCTTAAGTGTTCATATCGAGATGTTCCTTCCAAACGCCAGTGGCTTTTGTCAAATTTAAAATCTCCCAAAATATCAAAATCGCTTTCAGGTACGATGAATTTCAGGTGGATGTTGAATTCCTGATTTGGAATGTATGGACAAACAATATTCAGCAGCACTTCATAGTTTTCTATATCTCCGTTCATTTCTATGGAATGAAGTACGTCATTGAATGTGATCTCAAATTTTCCTCCGATGGAAGAGGGCTGTAGTTTCCAGTTTGCATCAATGATAATCGGTAAAATGTCAGATGATTCTATTTTAGCATGTATAGATCCACGATTCCTCTCAAAGCCAATAGAAAAAGAACCAGAATGTACAGTTTTTCTTGTTCTACATTCAATACTTGAATCAAATCCATTTTCAGTTGGTTTGACAACTCCAACAATGACGACTTTCTTCCCTTTCAAAAGACTCATTGATTCTGCGCTAATTTCAGCTTCATAGATACCATCTTTATTTTGACTGACTTGCAATTGGGAGTAATGAGTTCCAAACGTACCCGACATTTTTGAAGAAATAGTGAATGAATTACCAAGAATTGTAGTTACACCAGAAATTTCAAATGATTTTTTCCCTTTGAGACCAGAAATATCGACATAATACCGATGAGTATGTTTTTTGTACATTTTTGCACTAAAGTCCAAAGTCTCGCCGATAAATCGTGGAGAATCCAACACGAGGCGAGTGTTCCATCCTTCGGAGTCTCGATTTATGTCCAATTCAATAAAATTATAGCAATGGCTACATGAAACATTCGCTGTGAGTTTCACCTCCCGGGTCAGATCAAAAACTCCGTGGATTTCCACCTTATAAGGTTTAGAGTCAGGCATGAAATTCGGTAAGTTGGCAAAGGTTTCCAATTTGAATTGTGGAAGTGTTGAAAAATCCCATAAAACTTTGACTTGATTAGCTTTGTATTTCATGTTCGCGTCAAATTTCGTTAGACTGCTTTGATTCGCCCCAAATGAAAATTCAACCGGCTCTTCCGAGACATATGAACTGTCCACAAAAATTACGGCCCCGATTCTCTGAAATTTATCAATAGGAATTTCATATCCCAGTGCAAACTTCGATGTTTGAGAATTTGCATAAAGCACCGTTTCGACATGAAGACTCGCGCAACTTCCTACAGGTTGCTTAACTGATGTCTGAATACGAATATCTGAAAATGAGCTTCCTGGCAGAGAGAAAGCTAATTCAATATCCCGTTTTTGAAACCTTCCAGAGGATGCATCGTCATATTGGAAGTAATTCCACACGCTTTGCGCCAGTAGACGTCGCTCCAGCAAATTCAAGTTAATTTTGACATCTGTCGATTCTTTGCCATTCTCAATTGTCTTTTCTACAGTAAAAACGCAATCTGCTTTCTGTTTAAGGATGGGAATATCAATGCTAACTTGTGCTCCATGGACATTGCCAATTCTTGTGGTAGAGGCTTCCAATTTTGATTGTACTTGGTCATACATATATAAAAGTTTTGCATTAAGTCCCCCATTTCTTGAAACCAATAATCCATGCGTACTGAAATCCTTTGTCCAAGGGCTGCTTAAAGAAACCTAGAATTTTGACATAATAAATTATTGTAAATTAAACTGTTTCTAATTATTGCTTATATAATAGACTTTTGATAAATAATAGTTTTTTCAATGTATAATAAACTGGGTACTCACAGAAAATTTTCCAGGAGCAGATTCCCCACTGAACTTAACTATCTTCTGACCATACTGAATTGTTGTCGAAATGGCTTTAGGGGAATCCAGATGAATATAAGATTGAATCATGTAGTCAGTTCCTACGCTGGCATTAAAACTGTACTCCCGAGTACCAATAAAGTGACTCGATTCCCAGGCAAATTTTTCAACAGAGTCGAGCAAGAATGAAAACCGAGTTGACGCTGATTTCCAAAGAGGAAGTCTTCCATTTCCAATGACATTGCCTCTGACGGAAATACTTCTTGATCCATAATAACCAGTTATTGCAATGTCCCCATTTTCTTCAATAGCAGCGTCGAAACTTGTTGCTCCAATCTGCTCCAAACTGGATGTCAACTGGAAATTTGCTGAAACAGATGATTCTGATGGTGTTTGAAGGCTGATTCTCATAGATATAGTTTCTTCCATTGCTTGCACAACCAGGGATAATTCCTTCTTTGCCTTTGAAGTGTCATACTTTCCGTTGATAGATACATCTTTCAATCCATTGATACCAGAGATGAAGGTAGCCCTGAAATGGTCAGACCCAACGGAGAAAGTCGCTTTCACTTCCGGCACAGATCCCATTTTGAAAGAAAAGTCGCTGCTAATCCCTTGGACAAAATTACCCCGCCAATTTAATTCAGAGCTCAGGGAAGGAACCAGGTTTCCATTGGGAGTTTCAACTTCAAGTTTGGCGAAGAAATTAGTCGACGGTCGAATAGTTGCAACTACTTTCCACTTGGCCAAGTGGGTGGAGTCCAAAGAAACAGACAGCTCCCGGGTATCATCGTGTTTATTGACTTTGTAAGCTGCTTTTACAGTTCCGGAAGTAGTAATGGCTACTAATGGGACATTGCTGTCTACATTCAGATATAATTCTATTTCATTGGAATCTTCGGGTACGATAGCTGAGCTAGTGATGCTTACTACGTATTGGCCCTGACTGAAGAAAACATTAAATGTTTTGTTTGAAGTCGATTCGTAAGTGATATTTGCTTGGAAGGGTTCGCAAAGAATTGGGGCATTTAAATTGAGACTAACCGTGCTGGATTTAAGATTGATGTGGTATGAACTTTTAGTATTGAAAATGGCGATCTGATTGTACTTAATATCTATTTCAACGTCTGTATTGTAGCCGTTGGATAATTTTCCATTCACAATGATTTCTTGCAGACTTGGAAATGGTGTCTCCAATTTTAATTCCATCATTTTAGCTGAAGTTTTTGCGCCGGTTAGCGAACAAGAAATTTTAAATGTTTGCGTGGGTTTTTTATTTTTGTACGACAGGGAAGCTTCAAACTTTTCTCGTCGATGCACAGAATAGTCAGCCATTATTCCTTTTTCTTCGCTTTCCGCGCCTGATTTTAACCATAATTCAAAATTCGCGCTCTTCCCCTTCTCGCTCTCCCACGACGATCGTACTGCATATTTTCCCAATTTCGGAATATCGAAATGAGCGTTTACTCCACCATGACGAATTCCAGCGTCTAAATTCCAACCGAATTTAAGATTTTCCCATCCTTGGAACGGTAATTCAATCTCCACATTTCCTTTTTCAAACCCTTCAATAGATGTTAGCAATCCTGCTTTATGCGCTTCGCCCCCGGTCACAACTTCTACTTCAACATTGAATGGATAGCGACTCCAACTTATAACCGACGTGGATTCAACGAAGTAGCGGGCGATCTTAGATAATAATACTATTTCCAATTTATTGTCAGCGCAGGTAGTTTCAATTGACAGTTCTTGTTGAGTATTGCGCTCCATTGCAAAATTCAGTTTACGCAAAGAGGGTTCAAGAGTGTAGTTGGAAGACAGCACAATTTGCTCATAGTTATAAATGGGACTGTTGACTTGCAATTTGAAAGATCCTTCATCAGGAGTGTAGGAACCGTTTAATTTTGCTATGTATCTTACAAAATCGTTTTGGAAATTGAATGATGTGTCCAATTCCCCAGAGTTTAAACTAAATTGAACTTCCGCTGCAACATTTTTAAATCCTGCCATGGGAGATTTAAGTTCGACAGAAACTTTCGTTTGGCGGATGCCTTCAAATTGATAGTCGCTCTTCAGTTCGGTTTTTTTGTCATTAATCTCCAAAATGGCATTGAATTTCTTCCCTGGTTCATGTTGAGCAGAAACTTTAAAAATCCTCAGCCGAGGGACTGATGTTTTTACTTCTAATTTGCCGTATGACCTAGTCAGTTCGAATGACCCATCAACTGTATGCGTTTTCCCTTCCAAATCCAACTGAGCCTTCAGCGTCTTTTTCTGATTAGAGCTAAGAACTAAATTGATGCTACGATTGAGACTAAAATATGGAGCCGAAATATCAGCTTTGATATTTGCAGTAAACCCATTATTTGTTTCAAAAGAAGCTAAAACATTTCCAGTGATTTTATCTTCATTTTTCCCCGCAATAATATTGATCTTGTGCGTTCCTTTTTGGCGAACGTATTGAGTTTTTATTTCATAATTTTCAAATCCTTCCACGGGAATAGTCAGTAATAATTCAAAACTAGCAGAGGCGGGAGATTTTAAATTCATGATTTTTCCTTCCAAATGTGCCATTGTGCGCAATTCTATTTTCTTCCCATCGTCTCTCTCTACCAGGAAACTTAAAGCTTTCTTCTGTCCTAATTCGTATTTCAAAGTAGATTTAACTTTTTTCCATGGACTCCATGGGGTTTCGACGTTCAAATCAATTTTCCCTTGATCCACAATCAATGTTGTTCCAATAACTCCAGTTTTACTGTTAATATCCCATTCAAAATATCCTCTATATCCAATATGATCCCTTTTGTAGCCAGCCTTAACACCAAATTTTTCATATCCTGAAAAAGGACTAATTGCCTCAACATGGATAGAGCCGTTTGAAATCGCTACGCGACCTCCAATATTTTGTCTTTCCCCGCTGGTTTTCAAGCTTAGCAAGATGTTATACTCCGTAGTAAGGTCATAGCTTGCGGATACATCGTACGTTTCATAAATTTTAACTTTGATCTGGGCGTTTCCTTTCCTGGGTGTGATATTCCAATTGCTATTTACTTCGTAAGTGTCTTCATTCAAAGTCGTTTTTAATTTGAATTCTTTCTCCGCTGCGAACAATTCCCAGTTGCCACTCAATGAAATCTTCTTGGCAATTCTAATTGGGGTCTGAATTGATAAAAGGACGTCCGAGGGTGACCATTTGGCGTGCAGGACTACATTTTGAGATTCCCGAGTTGCAGTCAACATAATTTCAGACTTCCTATCGATTGTGTAGACCAGTTTTCCTTCTAGCTTCCGGTATCCATCAAAGGGACTCTCTAGTCCGATTAGGATGCTGCCATTACTGATATTGCTGTTGACACGGATGTCCATTTTGTAAGTGTCTTCCTCTTTTTGGACATGAAGTGCGAGTATCTTAGGATCTTCTTCCAAGTTGAATTCTGCTTTCAAAATTAAAGAGGTCCAATGGAGGAACGGAGTCCGGATATCCACCAAAGCTTTGATTAAGTCTACTCCAAGGGTGAACGAAAATTGATAATTCTTATTTACAAGCATTTTGATCGTGTGCTTCCCTAATGCATATTCTCCTTTAACTTGGCTGTACTGCGCATCAACTTTGTACAGCTCCTTCCCGTTGTGTTTTACAGTGGCGGTCAATTCATCCAGCCCAATCACGACGATATCTAAAGACGCATCCCATCCTCCTCCGAGACTCCATCTCATAGATTTATTTTCATCCGACCAAACCCCAACCCCTTTGATTCCGTACTGTTCCTCCTTATTCTCGTAATTGCCTTTCATTTCAAATCCACCTGGTCTAATTGAATGTGTTATACTTAACCTGATCTTTTTCAATGATGGGTGTAAACTGCTTTCAATTTCAAAACGGCTTTCTCCTTCACCTAATGACACCTAGGAAATTGCAACAACATAACAATTGAAAATTATCTTCTACTTTCCTAATAAAAGCTTTTAATTCAGCTAAGCAATTTAATTCAACATTAGTACTACATAGCTGGTATGAATATGTAATGGTCAATTAGGGAATTGCGTATAACAAGCCTCTAGCGGGTCTGCTGCAGATTTTGATGACTGGAGTCTAGGAAGTTTAGTTCGTCATACAGTTTCGCCAAAATGGGGAACTTAGGTTTAATAAGACGGCTAGTCCTCTAACAGACTGCCTAAGCTTCCCATAGTTCCCATTACTTGGCTTCAGTAATCAAAATCTGCAGTAGATTCACTAGAGGCTTGTTAGACGCAATTCCCTAATTAACTATTAGCTTTAAGCAGGTCTCATGCAACTTAATGTTTTGTGCTAGAACGATTTTGTTTTGCATTAAAATTGAATTGAAAGATGACACAAGTTATTCTAATATGATGAAGGCATTTCCGAATGGACATTTTCTCTACCAAACTAAATCAATTATTTATTTATTTATTAAGACAGCAAACAGATATCTTTATGTAAATGCCCATGCTGTCTGTCTGTGCGTCTAACTATCCTCGATAACTTTCGAACGGATGCACATAATTCGTTCATATTATCTATACTTCTTGTTAGGGTCAAAACAAAGGCTAAGTTTGAAAATGGGCCCAATCGGTCACCTCCTGACTGGGAGAGGGGGTCAAAAATTAAAAATCGACGTAACTTTAGTTCTGTTCATTTTAGAAAGTTGTGAATCGGCTCGTTTGAAAGCCGGCAGCCTTCTTAAAATTTCTAAATAGATCAATGGTAGGTAGAGGTCAAAGGTCAAAAGTTTTTGGTACATTTTTTCATCTGAGCCCAAAAACACATGCACGGTATTTTACTACTACTAACGGAATCGAAATCTATTACTACTTATTTACTACTCCAAGCACAAGGGTCAAGTATATAGTGGGCCAAATTTATCAAGTTATTTACGGGAGCAACTAAATTGGGCAATAACAAAGTAACCAAAACAGATATTTCACTAATAACTGACAAAAATAAAACCATGCCTCTTCAGCTTAATTTTTTAAACATTAACGAACAAACCCTATTTAAAATGCTTTTATTATAAATTATTTTAGCATTGTCAGGAAAAGGCTTTATTTGGCACTTTGACATAACAAATGAGTATATATAACCTTTTTTTCTGGACCGCATTAGTTCAAAAGGTCTAATTACGACGCCAAATAAGTAGAATTTAATGACAATGATAATTCGCTCATGTGCATGTTACCGTCCAAGCACTCCACCAGGCCCAGTACTCCACAGTGGATGGATTGGCCTAGCCAACTCGCTGTCGATGTTTGGCCTAGCCAACTCGGGGTACAACTTTTGAAAGAATGAAAGAATATCCTCGGTAAAAATGTCCCCAGAGAAAAAATGTCCCCGGGAAAGAATGTCCCCGGAAAAGAATGTCCCCAATGAAAAAATCTCTCCATGAAATTACCTCTCCCGAGGTGTCTTACGCCGTCATTTCCAATGTTAGTTAAGGAAGAAATAGGACAAGGAAGATGGTAAAGACGATATTGGTCACTATTAATTACTTGATAATAATACTGTTAGTGTAATGTATCTGTAGTTAATAGTAATGTGCAGAGTGGCCAAGCGGGCAGACTTCGTTTCACAAAAGTACAAAGCTTTCTTAGTAAAAACGTCTTAAGACACCGATATTACTAACCATACATTACAAAACATACGTGTAAATGTTACATAGGTATTAATAATTGATTGCAAAAATTTATCCTATTTCTTCCTTAACTAACATTAGAAATGACGGCGTAAGACACCTGGAGAGAGGTAATTTCACGGAGAGATTTTTTCATTGGGGACATTTTTTCACTGAGACATTCTTTCCCGGGGACATTTTTTCACTGGGGCATTTTTTACCGGAGACATTCTTTCCGGAGACATTCTTTCCCGGGGACATTTTTTCGCTGGGGACATTTTTTCACTGGGGACATTTTTTCCCGGGGACATTCTTTCCTGTTACCCTTAGATCCATGGGTCGAATTTTTTAGTTTGACATAAGGGAATCCTGAATGAAACCAATTTCCATCAGAATTTAATTTTCCGAATTTCATAAAATAATTACAAAATGATTTATCAATGCCTATATATACAAAATTACGGAAATAGAGTAGTTACTATGACTTTCTAAAACCATGGTGGATTCTATTTCAAAGTTATTTCAGTGTCACAGTGTTAAACCTTTCGCTAAGGGTACTGTTAACTAAAATGCTTATAAATAACTATTACGACATTTCAATTTATCCTGACAAGATTTTGATAATTTCCTTCAAAAATTAACTGTACCACACACTGACTGTGTAAAGGCACAGCTTATAAAGATATCTAAGAATTGTATGTATTTGTTATTTGTGATGTAAAATAAGTGTCTCATTTCACTTCCAATGATCCCTACTCTGACGGTTATCTTCTTATCTGCATTTATTATTTGACTTAAACAGCATCCTATATTTATTACGATGAGCTCAAAGGTTGACTGTCTCTCTTTTTTCATGAATACAGAATGGACTCTGGCTACCATATTATTAAGGCTGCCTCGTCGATACGGTTGCTTAGCAACGGGCAGTAACGAGCAATTTTACTACAGGGCTAAGGATAAT
>JABASH010004152.1:0-14718 GCA_019776445.1 Tomocerus maximus | reverse complement strand
CTCCATCTTACCATTCTGTTCTTTACGCATTATGCAAGACAACAAAACATGTATGGTATTTTGCTAACTCCATTTAAATACTTTGATGCTATCACATCAAGCTAAGCGTAACCGACAATGACAGCAAATTAATGTATTACTGTAATATTAATAAATAGAATTCTGAGATCTGAGACTTTGAGAGTTCATTATGATCAAGCTGGTTTGTACTTTTCCAAGTACTACGAAGTTAAATAGTAAACCTAGTTTAGTTTTAGTTAGTCACCCTCATGAGCGAAAAATTTCGATCGAACTCTAAGATTTATCTTCGTATTTAATTTTTATCATAATTCATTATACTGACCTGCTGGAGCGTTGTCGAACAAACGCAGGTCGAAACATTCTTGGTATCCACAACGATAGTTAGTCCGGGATCCCATATCCCATTGTACCACAACTGTTTTGTCCGGTGATGAAGAACTACCGGGTCTCCCCACTTCAACCACGGCCCCAACATGCCCTTCTCCATTATCTTGATTATTCCATTTCCAGTCTATATAAAAAAATATATTACAATTATTATGAGATTCAACTTTACTCCCCGCATGTATTTATGCTTTTCTGTAATGTTTTACCTGGACCACGTACAACTCGTACTCCAACTTCATGCATCTTCAAGCATTCTTCTAGTTATTGGAAACCCACCTTCAATTTTCAAAATGAACAACAAATGACCAATAATTTATTGATATTTAATTAAATGCTACCAAAACATAATAATAACTAAAGAGGAAATTGAGCTTAAATTTACCAACCTTCAATTGGGAACTTGAAATACTGCTGATTTTTAATGTTTTATGTGACTGTCTTCAGTTTTCACGCAGTTACGTTATTTAGAAATCCAATTTTATTTTTCGATAACCCAACAACTTAAACTGACTGCTGAGTTGACGCTGGCCAAAGGATCGTCAATATTTGTCAAGTTGACCACAACCACATACTGGATTCAGAAATATTATGTGCATTTTATTGCGTTATAAACTTGATTGATTCTCAAACTTCAGATTCCAGCTGCTCACAAGAATTTTGTTCCTGGATGTGATGTATGCGAGGTTTACGCCAGGGTTTGATGAAATTCCGCTCAGCCTGCAATCATGGTAATCAACTTTTTAGTAGAATAATAAATAATGCATGAAAAATAAATAAATGTACCTTTCTGTAGAACTTAATTTTTAATGAAATACAAGTTTTAAAGTTACCAAAATTGGACAACTAATTAATGAACTAAGATTTATTTTTGGCTGTTACGATATTATGAATTTAGTTGGCAGATTAATTGGATTTTTCTGACATGTGATCTGAGTCTGAGTGACTTGCATTGCATGACTAATTTGGATATTATTGGTCTTCACTTGCGCTCTGCGATTCGTTACTGTATGTAGAAAAATTTATTCTAGTTGATTTACTCATCAGATATTCCAATTCATGCGTTATATAGCCCTGGTTAATTAACCCCAATGACATGGTCAAACGAAAATTGCAAAAGTGTTGGCGATGCTATGTTCTCCAAATTCTAAAATATTATATTGTAGTAGATACCTATCGTTAACAGACTCTAACCTACTATGTAAAGAAATATCGAACCTTAAAGCAAGAATTTAAAAACTGCATTTTTGTCCCATTTTGTACAATAAAGTATACAGAAAACATAAATGTATAGAATTTCTCTCAATTTACAGATCTCTCTATATATATATTTTTTAGCCACAAGGATTCGATTCGATTTAATAAGTCAGACTTTTCCTTTTCTGTGATGAGCAGGCTTTTACATTTACTACATAACTTAACGATTATTATATTTAACTTAAGTATATAAGGTAGATTATGTTTACACGAATTGAGGAATGAAATAAATATTTTAGTACTTACTGAACATGTTATTTGAATAATAATATTATATTATTTTGTTACAATTTACGCATTGGTTTCTAATATTATTTGACAGTAAATACGCACACACCAGAACTAGAACTAATTCGTTTGGTTGTTTCGCAACATAAACCAGAGAATAGGGTTTAGGAATATTATAAAGGCATTTCTATAACTCAGACTTTAAAGCACAGGCACAAATTTTTGTCTATTTATGTCAATTTTCCTTTTCCTACTATACATTTTAGGTATATAAGTAGATGTGTAAAACTGAATGTGTAAGCTAGATAAAAGTTGTGGTAATAATAAAGGTAGTAGTACATATAAAATGGTTTGTTGTATTTGTATCGAGAAGAGTCACAGAGTCAGCAGAAGTTCTACTTACGTACTTACTTTAAGTATTTAGTGCTACCTAAAGCTAACTTTTCGTTTTCAGGTCTATGCACTATATGTACCTATATGTATGTATATCTTCGTTATATGATGTGTATGGGGCAGAGTGTACCAACCAACATAAGTGATACACAAATACGTGTGTATAGGAGCACACAGTTGGTGGAAGGATGGGATACACAGACACAATAGACACTAAAGTTGTATACTCAGCAACCCAATGTGCTTTTTCTATGCTGCACCAGCGACTCTATCAGTTCTTATCAAAACCTTACCATTCAGCTCTAAATGTTTTAATTTTCATGTATCACACACTCTGTCTCCACTAACCTCGCAAACAAACATTTGTATACTTTGCGAATTTTATGCCATTTTCTATTGCACCTACTCTTATGTGTTACATTTTACATGTAATATTACCTGTCTACAACATATACGCTCACTTTAAATGCATTATTAGCTCTAACAAGTATTAATCAATCAATGTTAGTAGTAAAAGTAGTAATATGTAAGCTGTATACCTGTCCCTGTTAATGATAAACTGGGACAATGTGCAATGATTAACGATGGCTTCAGTGAGAATGTGCATATTATGAATGTAAAATGTTATGCATTGATTTATATAAGTGGATATAGATATTAGTACTAAATGCAATCATGCTATCATTATAATAAAATATACATTTATGCTAGTAATACTTCAACTTTTAATGTACAACTTAAACCTGATTTTGTGACAGGTGATCACGATCAGGTACTGACTACTGACTGACTAATTGTGGAAGTGCATGTACTATATACTATAAGGGCTTTTTGCGATGTGCTACTATTTACAGATGCTGCTTGATCTCGGATTTTTATGGATTTACAGAATTTTTACCATCCTTGAATATTACAATGCAATTCATAATTATTTACATGCCTGCAGCAAATGCTAATAGGTGCTAATAGCAAATGGCAGCTACTACATTTAGAAGCTCCCTACTTGGACAGCGTTATTTTAAGGATAGATTCTTTACTCTGATAAGGTAATGCATAAAAAGTTGTCTGGGTATTTAATGGTTCGCATAACTTTAAGTGTACAATTTAATTGGAACGACCATAATAGTATATACGTACACGCGAAAGAAAATACTTGTAGTTGCATTTGTCTGCGGCAAGTAAAACACATCCACCTATATTATGTGGGCTAATCTACATCACATAAATATGTAAATACTCACTAAGACCCAAAATAGTGCGTCAAGGGAAACATGGTGTAATTTTAACTCTTTTAAGATTTTAACTTTGAGACAGATAGCTTTTTTGCGGAGGTAATCCATGGGTTTTCTGTAGATACTTGTTTTTATGCACCAAATGTCATTAACCAATGCGCAGTGCATATATGCACCTATTTGATATCCCTGCTACTTAAACGATATTTTTATCTGTGATTGTGCAGTAATGACTCTGTCACTTTAAATCATCACATCACTAGTGTAATTAACATTAAATATAATAGACAGTCATCTTATATGCTTTTAATTTATATGCTTAGTTATGCAAGACTATTGTTTTAGAGACCTCGTGATTTAAGCACGTAAGTAACTATTCCTGTTTATAAATCTGTTTCACCCGAAAAAATAAGAGGAAATGAAGCAGATTTAGTAAAGAATGGCTAATTATTTATAGGAACTTATTTTCAGAATTTTCTCTTTATTATATACTTTCTCTTTCTTTCACATGAGAAAATGGTTGTTGATGTCAATGCTTTCTCCATCTTCCTGCACCGAGAGTAGAAGCTATTTATTTAGCGACATAACAAACCGAAATCAGTACATACAGAAAAGTTGTAAGTAGCCAAATGAATACAGATGAAATGTTCTGTAGGATTGGACAGTACGTTTTATTATTTATTGTAATTAGGTAGGAAAGGTAAAATCACAAGATAATTTTTATGACTCCGCTCCGTAATATGTTTACAAAATAAGATTTGTTTGTTGCTCTTCGAGAGTAGTAGTTTAGTTAGTATGTCAATTCACAATAATTTTACACTCTAGTCGATATGTCTGTCATATCTCAATTCTCAAACTGAATAAGAACTTGAGTAAATTAATATCTGATGCTAATGGGTTTATCATTCAACTTCAACAAGTTTCTCAGTATTTGTGTGTAGTGTAGAAAGGTATTGGAATTATAGTGAAGTGACTTGTTTGTAGGTGCTGGCCGACAGTTTGTTTGTAATGTAAAGTAGTCGCATTAATTGATGGATCACACGGACCTGATAGTTCTTATGAAAATGTATAATATTTACGTATGTGCCTCATCAGGTGGATTTCAAAAGGTTACAAGAGTGTATAGTTTAAATTATTTTATTTTAATTCTCTTTAGGAAACAGAATTAGTTGTTCAGAAAGATGATTTTCCAAAGATACTGTTTCCGGCAGCGGCAGCATCGTCGGATGTGAAATAGTCCTTCCAGAGACCTTCGTACCTCTTGATGTCAATGTCTCCTCCCTGAGAATATTTCAAATAATTGTTCCTTCACTTTTCTAACTAAATTGAAACACTAAATTGTTTTGAAAACCACACTACATACCGCAGAGATCTTGTCGAAGGACTTTTTGATTTCATCAGCAGGAACTCCAAAAGATGTGCACACGCTGGTGAACTCTTCAATATCGATGGTCCCATCACCTGCACAATTTCATTTTAAATTTAGTAAAATTTCAAGTTTCGACTCGAAAACGAAATGAAAATCCTTGTTTACCTGATGTATCCTGCAGTCTGAACATGAAGCTCATGTACAGTTTCTTCCACTCATCGTCCAGTGGTGCAATGGTCCAGAGTGCTTGCCATTCCTCCCGGCTTACCTAAAATATTTAAGATCAAAAGATTATTTTCTCACCTAAACAAATAAACTACAACTGAAATTTTCCACTCATCGTCCAGTGGTGCAATGGTCCAGAGTGCTTGCCATTCCTCCCGGCTTACCTAAAATATTTAAGATCAAAAGATTATTTTCTCACCTAAACAAATAAACTACGACTGAAATATTAAATGATATTCCAGTACTGCCCGGTCTGTGTTTATTGTAATATGTCTATCATAGAAAGTTCATTATTTTTGCAAAATTACCGCATTATCCCGGTTGGTATCAGCACTAACTCGCAATTTATCCCAGATCTCAAGGAATTTTTCGCTAGTATCCTTGTATTTAGCATCTCCTGTAGCGTAGCCACGGATCTTCGCAATTTGCTGTCAAAGAATAACCATTGTGTTTTAATTTCATCGCACAATTTCAAGAGTGAAAAATCCTAATGCAACCTATATGCCTGGTAGAAGAGGTAAAGAATTTTTTGAGGCGAAAAAGAAAACAGTTTAGTGGCAAAGTGTCTAAATAAGTAGGTGTACCTAAATGGGAGTGCATGGGTTCTACTGATCTATATATGACACTTCCTGGGCTTTCTATGCTGATGCCAGCCAGACAGTTGAAAGTGACTCTTTCTAGTTTGCAATGTATTTAGAGTATTGCAAGGGAAATTAAAAAAAAGTAATCCTCCCTTCAATTTGAGACAAGAAAAGATGTGTAATTTCACAGCTCTATAGCTACTTCGGGTATAGCGTACGGTACTAATCTTGTTTTTTGGAATTCGTGTTCATTGTCAGTTACGATTAAAATGGGAGAGAGTTAGCTTTTCGCTTTGGTCTTATGGGTAACGCATGAAAAGTTGGGCTAGGTGCTAAGCTAGGAGCTACGAAAATAGATGTGGAATGTATCCTACATTTATAAGTCTCTTTCACTTCACTCGTAATAGCCTAGCAGTAGCAATTCATCTGTGGTAGCTTTACTCACTGAAGATTCCAACAACCATGGAAAAAAAACTTTGTATCAAAGATCAAATTGTGATGCTACCACCGAAATCCAACTTCACCATTTACAAAAGTCCATAAGTCATTGTCACTTTTGTGGCACGGTATCTAGCCATGCTGAAGACTCTATAGGTTGTCTTAAGGAAACCACTAAAGTCAAAGGAGAAAAGGTTTATGAGCTCCTTAGTTAGTCCTTACCTCAACAGCCATCTCGAAATCGCCCTTTTCTATCGAACCATCCCTGTTGATGTCTGTAAATTCAAGAAATGTAATTGTATTAGTTTACTGTGAGTTATAGATGCAAGATTATTCCAAAGGGTAAAAGAAACACAAAAACTCACCGAAGAAAGTGTCGAATACGTAGTTAAGCTTGTTTTTACGCAATGCGGAAACCATCTGTAAATAAAGGATATCTGTTTAGGTGTCCTGGGAATGAAAACTTACAAATACAGAGGAGAAATTCGGGGAAATGAAAATGTTTCTCGTTTTCTAGGAATCTGAATCAACTTTTCGGGAAATATAAATTAGACACTGTTCCTGTTTAATTCAGGCTTTCAGTTGTCCAGTCTCACGTTGTTCTAGGATCCAAAAAGCGGTTTGAAGTTTCAGGTAGAGATTTATTTGTGAGACTCACAATGTGTTTCACAAATTCGGTTGAATCGAATTTTTGAAAAACGAAATTATTTACTTGGGAATAGTAAGTAAAAATTGAATTTAGAGTTGAAAACTAAGGTTCGCTGAGATAATGTTGGGACTTTAACAATTGTTTTGAGTTACCTCGCTGCAGTTAGATGTATTGACAAATACAAGAGCACAAACGGAGGAAGCACGGAGAGGTTGACACTCTGGACTAAACTAACTCGGAATGAAAAGACCGACTAACTATACATGCAGTCGACAATCAAGTCTTTTTTTCTAAAAAACTTGGCTCCACTATTCTAGCAGTGATCTCATCTAATATAACTTTTCGTTAGAAGTAGTAGAGGGACCTAAAATAACCCTCACCCATAGCTTAGCCATGAGTTAGAGTTTAGCCCTAGCCGTCTAGTCATTAGCTCTCCCTAACGCTGTAGTAGGTTCGTGGAGTTGACAAATATTGTTGGGGGGATAGGACCGGATCGTCAATATTCTCGTAAAATAAGTCGAATTGTGTATAAAAGTAAATGCAAATCTGAGCTACTGCGAAAATACAGGGCAGGCAGGCAGGCAGGGTTGTACTTGAGGTAAGCCAGGCAGAGGTTGATAAAAAACGAAAGACCATACGACAAGAACATTAGACGACTATAGTCAGGAGCCCGGTTTAATTTTTTGTCAGGTTTTAAGCGAAAGGCTTAATTCAGTCAAGTCTTAGCCTTCAATACCCATCCACTTGAGATTACATTAGAAACATTCATTAGATTAGTAATTTCACCTCAAGTGAGTCGTATCCGTATCCTCGTAGCCAATATAGTATAGCCGGGCTGGGCAAGCCGACACAAAAGAGACAAACAAACAAAGTGGATAGAAGAGGTGGATTTTTAGTTCTCTGCTAATCTAACGTAATGTAATGTAATTCAATGTAATCTAATGTCTATCTCTCAATGTATCTATTGCATTGCTGGCTAAATCTCCTCTACTATCTCTCTATTAGACTATTGTATCCGGTCGAGTCGGTGAAGAAAAGATCTCCGGCTGAGTTAAGCTCCCCGGGTTCCGCTAGATTATATAAATCAGGACAGGGCCACCCAAAAAAAGTGACGGGCTTTTGTCGTTGATTTTCTTTTCATTTCATTACATTACATCCTACTGCAATGCATTGGACGAAATACAGACAGATACATATACACATACCTACATGTACATCCTACACTATGTATACTTTAATAGTGGCATCTCTAATCTCTGGAACAGTTAAGTTAACTTACTTTTACAGGTTACTAGACCACTTCTCCGATCAAGATGCATATATTATCTCCTTTCTTACCTAAGCATATGCACGTAGTCCTATAGATATAGATACCTTCAATCCACTGGGTACTAAACTCAACAACCATCAACGTAAACCACAGGAATCAGAGGCAGAAGTAGAGATGACTAGAACCGCTGCTAGGAGCAATGGCTAGAATAGCCTCAAATACAGATCTACTAAAATATAATACAACCACTACTACGAAACGTAACTACCAACCACCATCAGAGATTCAAGATAAAAATACTTCTAATGAAATCCTCATCTTAGCCAAACTAGGCTCAATGCTCACTTGGCTGCTGTATCTTCACTTCTGTTTGTTGTCTCGTTTGAGCACGATAGGATTGGATTGTCATTCTCCCGTAATTTAATTACAATAGCACGTTCAGTGTTAACTTAACTATGACGTTAGCATCTGTAGAACAAGAACTGTCCCTTCCATTTCCCCAGTAGCCCAGTTTCCGCTCCTGAACCGTTTTTTATCGAGGCGTACGTTCCCAACAATCACATATGCCCACATGTACTGACTACAGCCATACCAACTATAGAAATCCATTTTTTATCTTTGTGTCATTGCACATGTAGTGTCTCTGTCTCTTTCTTCTGTTGTTCTCTTTAATTTAAGTCATTTCTCTCTTCCGAGCTCCTTGTGCTCCTTACAGCTCTCTAATAGCTGAAGAATGAGTAACTATCTGCGATTTGAGTGAGGCTCGCCGAGTCAATTCCCAATTTATTGGCATCTTTTCAATTTAATTACCTACTCTATAAACTAAAACATTTTCAGCTTTCACCCAAACCCATCTTTTTCATCGGGAACACCGTTTTTAGCCCGTGTTATTAAATCAATGCGTTATACTCTGATACGCATGCAATTTAAAATTGTAGCAGAGGCTCTGAGATTTGAACTTGGTTGTTATTACAACAGAGAGTTAAGAGATAGAGGAGTAGCAGTGGGGTAATTGTAATTACGCTCATGATGTAGAGCAGCATAAATATTCTACTAAAAGTTCTCGAAAGGAATCCGGGGTAATTAAAGAGACACGCGCTGTGTTTGCGTTTTCTTCTCATTTTGTCTGGCTGAGAGCCGCATCCGCAAGTCGCAACCTTCTTAGCAACTCACTACAGACTGAATGCAAGAACAGTTACATTATTTGACTGGTAAGGACGGGAGATGAACACTGAGATTTATCAAGGCAACACCAACATCATGTCTCTTTCATGTGTGTGCCCTATTATTATAAGCCAGAGCACTATCACTATGATCCCTACTATTAATGCACAGTTGACTTGACTGAGTTGAAAGACTCAGCTCACTCCGACATTTCAACATGTGCAAATGGGCAAATTCTATATGCATTCGGATGTTGAATGTAAATGTGCGGCGAAAAAGACAAGGCTATGGACACTAACAATATATAATAAGATCAAGAGCTTCTTCCCAGATTTTCTATTGTACATCCTCCTGTCTGTCTACCCTCATTTCATTTCTTATAGATTCAGGGTCCACGCTCTGAGGAATATCACACCCATTTCCCAAATCTATTTTTCTCAAAACACTCCGCACAATATTACATTTTAAATGTTTACAAATAGTACAGGTTATATCTACAAACATTCTAACACAAGGATTGCACATTGAACACGAAGAACCAAGATCACAATTTTGTCAAATGTAGAATGATACACATGATAAACATACATATAGATTTAATGTGCATGGTGAAGGTACTTGTATTTGTGTGAGTAGGTTTATGGCGACAGGAAATCCCTTAAGAACTGTGTAGAATAGATAATATTATTTGAATATTTACAGAAACAAATTGTCACTCATATGAAAAGGACGAGGACAGAGAGCTGTCGTGAATGTCACAGATAGGTTCCATCATGTCGACATACAGAGCTATAAAACATTTAGACATAAATAAATGTGTCGTTCTCTCTTTTCCCACAACAATATATACGATACAGATCCTACGCTCAGTTTCCAACTCCCGACACACAAAAACGGCAGCTAAATTGCCAGAGAAAGATAGATGTGCTGATTGAGAGATGCCAAATCAACTTACAATTAGATTGTTTTGATTTTAAATAAGAAATTATGTGCTGAACAACCCATTAGGGTCTCAAAATATTTCTTTCACCGGCTCAGTCTAAGGTTAAGTGAATCTAGGAAAATAAACTCAGGCACAACATTTACAACGGATACAGCACAGGGATACAGACAGATACTGCATAGATACTAATTAAATTATTTCATAAACCTTTTAATACCTTTTTATCTTGTTTCTACACCTTTATCTTGATAGTACTACATTAAATACTTCACCCATATATTGCTCAGATTCAGCTGGGTAAGGTGCCATTTTCCCTTTACTAATTGCACTTTCGTGTTCCTTTTTGTCTTAAAAATGGTAAATTACGTAAAACAACACAGTTTTAGGAAGGTTAACTTAAAGACAAAAAAAATAAGGTAATTATATTTATAACACTTTTTCATTCGATTTCTAATTTTTCTTTCCACCTTGGAGAAACTTTATATTGTAAAATAATATTTCCGGAAAGCTATGCAACCTGAGAAAGGAACTAAAGAGCACTTTATCAAGTATATTATGTTTTTGTTGGTCAATAATTTTACACTATAATCCACCTCCTGTAGTATATCTGCAATTATTTGTGGTTGAGTAGGTCCTTATAATTATGAAATAAATGGGAATATGAAATTACTTGATAAAAATTTGTTTTTATATGAAAAACAGTAGTTTTGAATGTTTTACCTTTTGTCAGGATTTTTTTATTGTCTTGCACTGAAGCCGTAATTTGACATGTACAGATGGAAGCCAAAGCTTATTTGAAAGGAGCGTATGCCAGGGAAATTGTGACAAAAACGAGAAAATGGAAAGAGCATGATGAGAATAGGATATCTGGTGGTATTAAGTGTTGTTCATCAATAAAATCTCAAGCTGAAGTACACCTTGCTTGTACAAAGGCTCAGCTAGGCTTACTCAGCAAGAAAAATTAGATTAGATTTCTCTTTCTGCCAACCTGTCATCAATTTCCATTTTGCCAGCACCTGCTAGAAAGCATAGGATTGTTATGTAAGTACGTAGTAAATAGTAAACCCCCAACTTTATATCTTGGTAGCAAATTAATTTACAAAAGGCCAATTGTCAAACTGCTCACGTAAGTAACAAATAAGTGTTTTCAGGGAGCAAATACTAGCAAATGTACACTACATACACCGTTTTGCACCAGCTGTGTATTTTTAAACTGTTAATTACTCATTGAGCCTCCCCTGTGCACTCAAAATCAAAATGCATTGCAACCACATTGATACTTGGTGCAATTAATAATAAAAATCTTAGGGTACTAATCTGCAAATGCTTGCTATCCTTTCATGCAGAAATGGTTTATCGTGAAAGATATTGCAAATTGCGTAAAGATGAAATGTGTAGCTCAGAAATCACGTTTTTAAATCATGATGAGATAGGACAGTAGATGAGTTGTCCGTAGCATTGCTATCGCTATCACTTGTGCAGAGAGTGCTCATCCTCAAAAGCTCATTGTGCACATTATCATTACTACAAATTCACTATGCTACTACTTGACTTGTCTGTCGGGATGACTAGACTACAGGATAATAGTAATATTAAACCATGCATATACTACTCAGCAAAAATCCATATGACAATATTTGAACAGCAAGCGTCCTTTGACAGATTGACTTTTACTATTTATTACACTATTTGTGTTTTTACACAGATGGACGAAATGTCTATATTTCCATTTGTCACATCCAGATTACAATTTCTGTACTAGTAATCTAAATTTATTACAATTCATAGCACTTCTGTAAAGACACAATTCTGTAAATATAATTAGGTACATGAAACTGCATGATTATTACAATTAGAAAATGACCATTAGCATACTTACTATTTTAGTCACTATATACGATATGAAGTTTGGGGCTAAATTAAGTATATACTCTTTGACCTCCAGTATATCTTATACTGGATATAATTCAGCAAGTTATCTGACCTTTCTTTTTTCCTAATTTGATTTGAACGAGCATATAATATATTTGTAATAGATTGTGAAACATTTAGGTGTCTGTATAATGTATGGTGATTAGTGTTTGGTCCAGAAATATAGCTAATGATAAAATGATTTGTGCATTTAAATATACGCCTATATAAATAGTTTTATCATCTGAACAAAACTGATGAATCAGGTTGTCGCATTGGCAAAAGGATAGGAATAAGACAACCGAATTTTTTCAACTGGACTGCCAGAGCACAAAGTCAAAAGTACAGCGATTATTTATTTCCGCACTTTCGCATAACTATTTGAAGATTATTAAATAGATATTTCACTTTCGCCAACAGAGTGGTGAGGGAAAGAGTAAGGTATTCCAGTGATTAGAGATCTAATTACTGTAGTTGTAAATACTAGGGAGGCACATATAGTTAATCATCTGTGCAATTTGACTGCTCTTACTTTCATAGGAGAGAATAAAAATGTCAGAAATATATTTAGAAACTCCCCTTCTCTACAGCCAACAACTTACTAAATTAATCTCTAAGAAAGTCTTCCTGAAATTGGAAAATGTCCAGCCGTGTAATTCTTTCAAGATCAGAGGCATTGCCCGACTTTGCAAAAAGGTTTGTGCTAATTTCCTCAACGACGACATGGAATCTCATTTCATGCAAATGTCAGTGAGAATTGTGACGGACAAGTTGACATGTTTGACTCAAGATATTTTGACTGACATTTTGTAGAAAGTTGAAGAAGGATGCTCTGGGGTTGTTACATTCTCAGGAGGAAATGCTGGCATTGCTCTGGCATATACAAGTCATTTGATGGATTTGCCTTGTCATGTTGTTGTCCCATCTTTTGTCTCTCCAAGGATATTGGACAAAATGAGAGCATTCGGTGCAAATGTCACGGTACGTGTGAAAATACAAAAATGCATTCGAAATTATTATTTTCAAAATTATTATTTCTACATTATTTGCTATACACCTTACATCCATGGGTTATTACAGGTCGCCTTAAGTTCTAAAGAGGCTTACGATAAAGCAGTAGCTATGTCACAAGCGGATCCTAAATTGGCATTCGTTCATCCATACGACAGTGAAGAACTTTGGTAGGTATTCATGTATTTATCATTAATTGTATCTCTACCTACTTATAAGTACAGACGTTCTTTTTAATGGGAAATACTTTGGCTACGTACACACGCAGACTCCTTAATTATTGTCAAGAAAAAATTGCTAATTTCTAGGGCCGGATATTCAGTAATTGTTGAAGAGATCAAGAAACAATTATTTGGCGAAAAGCCATCCTGCATTATTACTTCTGTTGGCGGTGGAGGTTTATTAACAGGAATACTAAAAGGCCTAGAAAATGTCGGTAATTAGTACCCTTAAATATATTAGTTTCGTCATTTAGATCAACTTATCTCTACAACTTGTTCTTCCTAGTATTGGGCGGAACATGACATGAAATTACGAAGTTTTTTAATTCTTCACATCTGATGGAAATAATTGATCGCAATATATTTATTGAGATATACCATAAATGAAGTCGAAATGTAATTCATTGATTTTGTGGCAAAAGGATGGGAAGATATTCCAATAGTGGCAATGGAGACAATAGGATCCCATTGTTTCAATAAATCTATACTAGCTGGGAAAATAGTAGAAAATCTGCTAACCAGTGTAGCAAAAACACTAGGAGCCCCTTCAGTGACCCCTACTTTAATGAAGATGTACCCGAAATTCAAAATAGTCTCCGAAATTCTATCCGATCAAGAAGCCGTTTCAGCCTGTCTAAAGTTTGCAGGTTTGCTTTCGTTGTTTTTCTCAGAATAATTTGTAAATAATTTGTATCCATGCATGTAAGTAATTGAGCTTGACTGATTTCTGTTTTTTTTCTTTTGTCTAGATGACCATGCATTTTTAGTGGAGCCGGCTTGTGGCGTTTCTCTTGCACCAATTTATTCAAAATTGCTTAAAGATATCTTACAAAGTAACGGCATTGATTTGGATGCCGATAAAGATCCAGTAGTAGTAATTGTCTGTGGAGGAAGTGATTGCAGTCCTCAGATTTTATTAGATTACGCTAAGACTGTTGGACTAAAATTATGAAGCAATAAATGATTTGATCAACCTCAATTTATTTTCATGTAGTCACTAAATGGTCTTATATACACGAGAGATAAAAATGTACATAGTACAGATATATAAACCCCGACCCGACGCGATACTTAACTTGCCATTTCATTTGACATCTAAATTCACTTAGAATTTTGACCCATAACTTTCTATCGCATTTAATGACTTGTACTATACTAGAAACTTGAACTTATTCACTAATGGATTACCGATATTTAATATAATATCACTATTATCTGATGCTCATATTATTCTACGTAAACATGTAAGTCTCATAGTCATAGCTGTAGTACCTATACCAATCATTTATTTTCTTCAAAGATTAGTGTCAACAGCAAAACTTTTGCAGATTCTAAGCAGAAGAGCCCCAAAAAGAAGTCCCTCGCACTAAATTCATCATTAACACGATATCTTCTGTTGAGTGCAAAGATATGATCTATTT
>JABASH010004151.1:0-14719 GCA_019776445.1 Tomocerus maximus | reverse complement strand
GATAATAGTAATTAATATATGCTCACCCATCCCAAACTAATTGTATTACAGGTTATTTTTAACTAAAATTGAGAAGATTTCTCAGTTGAATAAAGTAATGGTTAACGTATTGAAACTAACTGCTATCATTGATGTTTTTAACTATTAAACAATTGTACATTTAAATGCATAGATTCTAATACAAATAGGCACTAGTTAAGTTACCTTTATGTACCGCACATTAATGCCATATTAATTATGTAAGCATAATTTACAAAAAAATTAGTCGCACTAACTACAGAATACACGTCAGTACTATCACAACATATGGATTGTAGTTAATTAACTGTAATGTACATTGTATATGTATATATGTAACTTAACAACCTTGGGAACTGTGCTTCTTAATTACCTGCGCAAGTTAACTTAAGTATAAGTAGGTACTCAACACCAAATCTTTATTCCAATGTTCAAATTAATTCTGGGGCATACATTAACCAATTTCCAGGTAAGCATTCTAATTCCTACTTTCAATTTACCGAAACTGGGTTAATGCTTTTTGAATTATTATATCTAATGTCAAATATGCATTCAATAAAGTGTTTCTATCTTACTCTTAAGAGTACCTACCTCAATGTAATAATATTTTAATTTCTTTCCAGCGGACTTATGCAGTCCAAATCCCTGCGGTATGAACTTTTAAATTAAATTAATATCTACTTAATTATCATTTTATGCCGGGTTAAAAATAGTACTTTTCAATTCCAAGCCTGCGTAAACTTATTCTAAAACATCTTGATTTTTTAGGAGCTAACGCTGTTTGCCAACCTGGATTTGATAACTCTGGAAGAGATAGACCTGTGTGCACTTGTCCAACCGGTTATCAAGGTAGGTTTATTTATTTTGCTTTTTAAAATTTCTTTTTATTGGATTTCATTATAAATTGTACATCCCCAACACAATGGTTTTAATATTTTAAGGCGATGCTCTGATAAGTTGTCGTCGTGGAGAATGCTTGACTGATTCTGAGTGTCCAAACTCCCGAATCTGTAGCAACTATAATTGCGTCGATCCGTGCAAAGGAGCTTGCGGTAATTGAAATTTTACAACGGAATTAATAATCATTTTAAAGCAGTATAGAAAATGCTGATTCGAATACGTTTACTTTTTAGGTGTCAATGCTGAGTGCAAAAGTGTCAATCATGGAGCTGTAAGATTTGTTTTTAAATTACTGATTTATTTTAATGAATATAAGTATTAATGAATGCATTTTTTGACTTCCTTTATAGGTGTGCAGCTGCCCAAGAGGATACCGGGTTAGTGATTTGTACCTTTTCGCATTATACTATAAATTTATTTACTAGTAAGCAATCATGGTCTTTATTACAAGCGTATTAAAATTCTATTTCAGGGAGATCCATTTACACAGTGCGCATTAGACCCAACTCGTGGAAAGAAAAAGTAGATGGAAAAAGAAGTATATTTTGTTTTGAGATTTTTTAATAGCTAAAAAATTTCATGGGATTTCTTCCTTCTAATGTATCACATTTTAAGGCTAAAACTTTCAATATTTCTTCTGAAAATTTCTTGCACTTAAACTTAATAATTTTGTATTTCACAAGAACATGTCTATTACGCATTTTAAGTACTTTTATATTTCATGCTAAGTGTTCTTCTTGTCGTGTTGTCACTAATGCTTGAATTTCATCTACAGTTCTTTGCGTATTTTACGCATAATATGTAATCTGTACAACATTCTTTGTGCTAACTTAATTTTGCATGAGGATCTTATAGAATCTTTTTGTTGAAATGATATTAAAACTGAAATTCCATAAACAAAACTCAAATCAAAAGTTCTTTATTGTCATATTGGATCCGAATTGAACGCATTATTATATGTCATAAAAGTACACGCTGATAGTCATTTAATGGTTAAGGAATTTGTGCACAATTATATTGTCTTCCAAGTTACTTTAAATCTCACCATATAAATATTGCTATTTATGTAGAAAAACTTCAATAATACTTTCTAATTTTTGGCAGTCTAAATGAATTTTCAAAAACAATCTTCACAAAATTAGAAAAAACTTCTGAATTTATATAAATCACGCCTCAGATCAAATACAAAGACAAACAAGAGTGCAGCATAATATTTGGATTATATCTTTGATTACTTACAATATAATAGCAACACTTCATTTAAAAATTGGAATAGTAAAAGAGAAAAACTTTTCAAGATTTGCAAGTGTTATTAAGACAATAAGTATGCCCATCAAATCCCTAGTCATTGACTAATCTTTCGTGGTGGAAGTTATCAGAGACTCAATTTCTGAGTCCGATCCACTGTAATTGTTATCCTCAATCGAGCCATCGGAATCATTGGAAAAATTTTCAGTTGGGGGGGACTCAGGTTCCACCGTGGTATCCGGGATATCCGTCTCAACCTCACTCATAATTCTGGCGATGGAATATGTCTCAGAAGATGAATCCGGAGAAGACTCCAAGGAGTTGACTAATTCAGCCAACTTACGGCAGCTTTCCTTCAGTCGAGCTGTAACTCTTTTCCTCTCAAGACAAGGGAGTCCTCTTCGGTGACGAATCCAGTCCGACTTCCTACAGAAGGATTTGGGGCAATGAACGCAGCTCCAACGACCTTTCTTTCCTGGCCTGTTTTGGATTTCAATATGCATCTTTTGATGCTTGTCAAGATTGGCTGTAATCAATCATTCCACAAGAGAAGTTCATAAAATGCACGAAAAATACATTCATAAATGAAAACAAAATCTATATTACCCTTCAATGCAAATTCCTTGTCACACTTCATACAAGAGTAGTTTTTGGGGACATAGTGAGCGTTGTAGTGAATATTGCATGCTTCTAAATTTCGCAAATGTTGCCAAAACCAGAGTATTAGCACAAATATTCATCAAATGAGTTTACCATAAAATTATTATTATTCAACTTTATGTAAATAGTTGGATAATACATAATGTACGTTATGAAACTTACCCGCGTTTTTAAATTGTTTTGGACAACGTAGACACGTATAATTTCGGTGACCATCGTGAATGTTGCTGTGAACTTTCATTATTGCTAGTCGGGCAATGAAAATGTATAAATAATAAATGCCAAATTATGAGTATACCAGTGGGAAATGGATAAAATGGTTTATTTCAATAGAAAATATGCTTACACTTTGCCCCAAAGGTTTCAGGACACAAAGTGCATCTCCAAATGCGCTTCTCCGCTTCTTGTTCTTCAAAAGCTGAGCTATCAGCCTCTTTTGAATCTGGGATAGTTGCGGCATTGTTGCTTTCCCCCAAAGACTCTTCCTTGTTGACTAGTTCTTCTTGCATGACAGCCTCCTGAAGACCACTTTTCTCTCCTCCCTGTCCTTCTCACAAGTACAAAAGAATGTTTTCCATAATCTCCATCAATTTAGTCAACTACAATAGTCTTTATTAAGGGTGTGAATGTAAGATTCTACTTTATTAAGGGTGTGAATGTAAGATTCTACTTTATTTCAGTATCCTGTCCTCATAAATCGAATAAAACTCACCGAATTCACCAGGAGGCGATTTTGAGCCATCCACGGCAGACACCTGAATTTCCGCCATACGTCTAGTTCCCCCAACTACTATGATTCGGTTACCATCTCGTTCCATGGCGTCAATTCTCCTTAATATGTATTTATATTTTATTATTCTAATTGATTATTGTGTAGGAGTAAGGACCTATCATAAATAGTATTAGCATTAATTAGGTTATATTAATTTGTCTATTAAAATGTTTGTAGATGTACCTATTGCTGGTTTTAAAACAAAAGCTAAAATGAGTACGACGTTTATCTGTCCCTTACTATATGAAAATAAGATGCGTCTGTCTTAACCCTCAATAAATATTACCCAGGAAAACTAGCTGGTCTTCTATGTAAACTTTCTAAAGTCGGGTAATCTACATAGTAATTATTATATCAATAGATGGTACTTATCCGGGAGCTGGTGATCCGATGTCTCCCCTGAAAAATGCTATACCGACTTAAGTTTGTAACGAAAACAGATGAACTGAAAAAGAGAAATCGAACATAGAAGACACCAACTAAGATCACCTTTGAAACTCTGGTGTGTTAACTGTTAGCATGTTAAATGTTAACATGTTAAATGTTAACAGTGCTCGGAATCAGTTTCTCATTTGTTTTGCAATGCCATTTGTCGTTTTCTCCCGATACTCCTCGCTTCCCCTTAAAATTTGTCTCTTCTTCATGCTGTTACTTTCTTCGCTACTTCTACCTAGTACGTTTTCTTTCATCCTGCCTTGCATTGTTAAATCTCATTTGATGCATATTCTATTATGATGAGACGATGAGACTGGGAACTGATCCAGAAGTTTTCAGTATTCTTCATGTATTGGCTAGCATTATAAAGTATTTTGAGTAACACCCACACTAGTAACACCCATACTCCAATGTGCAATTATTTTGTAGATATTAATATGACGACCATTAATATCTGGTTTCACTTCCACAAAATCTGAATTAACTAACCATCAGCAGTTTGTTAATGTCATTGCTTACATATTGTAACATTACGTAATACAATAACATGGCACCAGTTGAGGTAGTTTCAATTGTGCAATTAGCTAATTGTACTAATTAAAAACCATAAAGTATTGTCTGTATCAGTATATACATATAAGAATGGGTTGATATTTAACTTGCTTGGCACACAAAGTGAATGCCCTTGTGTAAGGTTTTAATAAGTGCATTGTGAAGTTCCCTTAGCAGCTATTGAAGCTCCCTTGGTATCATAACATACCTAGTATGACCTATCTACATAATAATATGTACAAGCTATATTGTATGTTTATAGTGAGACAGAGACAGTTTTAGGTGGCGACAACCCAATTTAATAGTAACTTACATGTCCATGACTTTTCGTTTTAGCGTAGGTATATTAAAATGATATAATATATATCCCTAATAAAGAAATTCTTATTCACAAAGACTTGGTAGAAACTATGCATAAGAAACGTATAGTATACAGTAGTGTAGTGACATGGTAAATATTAGTTTGTAATGCAGTCTAAAAAAACTATAATATATACTTAGCTTGAGGAATAGCTATAACCTATAACTGTGATACTAACATCAACTGAATACGATCATCCAAAAATGCCTAACAAAAATATTGCTAGTCTGGCAAAGATGTAACTTGAAACGAATTGGATTTGATAGACAGATACCCTCGCCTGGCCATTTCTGGATTACATGCCAATTCTTGGCATTATCGTTTTAATACATGTCTGTGTGTTCAATACAATGCTGCGATACTGATTGTAACAATGCAATAAAAGTGCACGAATTAATACGAAGTGAATTTTCCTGACGATGCAAAAGTCTCACTTGAGTACAAGATATTATAAGTAGTGGAGTACAGATAAGATGCAGCTGCGGTAGAACCTACCAGGTACATAATTTAAGGAAGATAACAACAGTACTGGAATATCATAGATACCCTAAACATTTACTATTGCATTCTTTACTGTGTATTGTATATTCATCAATGAAGTTGACGTAACGCTACTCTTTGAAGCGCTTACGTGGCTACCTAATAAGTGTAATAAGTAATATTTTGCATAATATCCTGCGAAAGACCATGTTTTATATTTGGAGGAGATACGTCTTATCAATCTCCACCGAAGCTTGTTGCCCAAAAATGACGAAGACTACGGATTGAGTATCTGTCATTGTCTTCAATGCTTACGCTCTAGGCACTAATTTAAGGGGCATCGAGAACATGATTCATATGTCCATTCGGCATATTTAGTACAGTGCTGACTGCTGACGATATCATGGATAAAATAATGTCGCCAATGTACGAAACGGTAATGAATGGTACATTAAATGGGCCTAGGTAAGTAACTATACGTTGTACTAACTAATTGTAGTATAAAGAATGGGCGTGGAAAAACATATACTTACTACATACAATAAAATAGCGGTTGTTCCAAGTCACCAGTCGTCTTACGCATACAAATATAGTAGTTACAACACACGATGAAATAAAAACATTTTATAGAATCTGCCATTGGACATGCAGCAATGATTGTTAACAACAATTATGAGGATGCTTACTATATTGTCGACGACAAGTTCAACATACATGACGAAAGCAGCCGATCTCATTTCTGTACCTTAACGCTAATACTTGCATTTTCTCAAATAAACGCCATAGTTAAATGTATCTTGGTTTGGCTGTTATAACATTTATTTTACAGATTCCAGATTTACAGAACCCTTCACTATGCTTATATATCTCCAGCATATATCCCCTCTAATAGTTATAGAATGTTGAGAACAATAAAGGCTCAAACAAGGAAAATTATGTCTGAAGCTAAAGAAAGATGAGAGAAATGAATAAATTATAAAGAAGAGGGTGGACAATACCTAATTGTTGTTTTCGTCGTCGGATTGAGTTCGGGAGGGCGGATTGTTGGCTCCTGGACGCTGTCGGTTTCCCTGACGCCGACGGAGATCTATGACGCGTATGCTGTCCAGGTAGATGAACAGTAACAATTTATACACAGTGAACAAAGCAAATATAATGACCAGGCTCAATAACTCGGGCATTTAGAATAGTCTCTAATGGCCGCTTTGAGCCTCAAGTGGTGCTACTTTGTAAACGTCGACTTGGCAAGTAAAATTAAGATAAACAGGAAACGTTGGGCTTCACTTGTGATCGTCGTCCGCCGATTTTAATGCTTATGAACCCAGAACAATGGAGTTGAATACTGAGAATTCGCCAAGCCAATAAAACATAAACCGAATAATTCAGCGTGGTGGATGAAATAGGAAACTTTATTTGCTCTGTCTCTTCGCACGTTTCATGTTCATGTTCAACAAGGATCGGAATTTGGATATATTTTCCCTGCCCTGGTATAATCTTCAAAATGCGGTGAATTCTCTAGCAGAAACAATGATGTAACCAAGTCTCAATTGTTTTACCAGCATAATTATAACACAGGCATAATGTTCTCACTTGGGTTTTACTATTAATAATATAACATTTATATAATATAATAATATTTTACTATAATATCAAACACTGTCTGTCTGAACCATCCTTCATTGTAGGGATATCTTTTAATCACGCACTTATTGTTATAGAAGTATTGGTTACAACAATAATTATATCTAACTAAGATAAATATACAGGGCAGCTAGCATGATATTAATATTACGTCATCATTTTGAAACTGAATGAAAGCAACACACGACGGAAAAATGACAAGCGAAGCAAAAATAATTATTGCTGATTGCGAAGTGTGTAAATGTCGTTTGAGTGAGATTTTTATTAGATGAATGTGATGATATCTAAGACATCGATACAATACTTAAACATGAGATATGGACGTGAAACCAATGTGGGTAACTGAGCTGAAATCACTTAGATCAGAATAGACAAATATTTATTACTAAATATGCTACCTTGATACGTGTGTATTTGCTGTGACATTGCTAGTTTGCATATTATCTGTAATGTTGTTTTCCATTATTTTTTTTGCTTAATAGACGAGTTGCCGAAGGTACGCCATTTTCACTATAACACAGGACAGGAACGAACCGGCAATGTATCTGTTATAGATGAAAATGGCGGACCTTTGGCAACTCATCAATCCATTGTTTACTACTGTTTGTTGGTATAAATTAGTGCATTGTTTCAAGAAGAATTTCTTGTCAGCTAAAAGTGTTTACTAACACTTGTTGAGCAATGCTTGTGCCAACTTCCATGCGCCAATCTTTAAGAAAATGGTAAACGAAAATAGAAGCAGATTCTTGAATGGTATGTTATGAGAGTAAAGTCGTACTTATGCTGACTTTTTATGGAATAAAAGCACACTGTTTCACTAAAGTATTCCTTTATTTTCCTATTTTATTGTTTCATTTTTTCATGAAATGTACTATAATTTTAATATGGATTTAATTAATGCACAAGATATTTTCTATATATATTTTCGTGCTAATGTGAATTTTAGAGAAATTGTGTACGCTCGTAGATTGAAACCAACACTAGTATTTATGATCTTTAACGAAAAGGTCCTTTGCGGCAGCTGCACCAACTACTGTACCAGCTACATACTTGCCAAAGTATGCTTCGCTATTAGCCTGCGGGAAAACATAAATCAATACAGTTATTATTTTATTCGGCCATTTAAAATTTAAGTGTTTTGAAGCCATCGAGTAGATGCCAATAATACCACAATTAAAGTTCTTTTGATTCCCGCAGTTAATACTAATGTAATTGCTAGAACGATATGGTCAAAAACAATAAATTCATTACATAAAGTTAAAGTGGCACTGATTACCAAGCGAGAACGAGGATTAAATATTTCAATACCGAAGTCATTTTTTATACAGGAGTAAAATATCGTTTAATATGAGATATATAACAGTCTACTCCAAATATTAAACGAATAATAAAGTGCGATACAAAACAGAAATTCAAACTCAGCCTCGTCCATCAATTCTCTTTGATATTAAAACAGTTTTTTAATTCAACAAATCCTAACTTATTAATTGGGTCTCTAATTGTGGAATCATTATAGCCATGTCCTCAATGAATACTATATTAGAACAGGAACGAGATGAAAGAAACTAATCTACTTTAGATACACAGACGGATTTAGTCACTCCATGCAGATATTCGACGTGTACATTTCCACAAAAATATTTACGTTCCTTAGCACATAGTTACTATGTGCATTTATGGATACCGTAGTATACATTATGCAAATGAACGTCAATTAGCAAATACATATTTGGAAGTTTCAAAGACATGCAGTAGGAAATAGGAAAAAACTAGTAACTTTATAAAACCATGGACACACAAAATAAAAGCAATATTTTGTTGGTTACATTCATTTAGTAGATGTGAGCCTTGACAAAATTGCTCTTGGAGCCAGCGAGGCTTGGAATGCTGCCTTTTTCGTATTTACCGACAGAAGCCAAACCATTGGCCTATTCCGTTTTCAATCCAAAGTCAGTCACGAAGATAAGCAACAAAAGCAGGAGTTAATCATACAATTAATACATTTTGTTACACAGCCAAGGCCGACTATTCTATGGTTATAGGTATATTATTTTAACAAACTAGATCCTTCTCAATTTCTACGGATACTATAAGCAACTATGAATTTATTAATTAGTTACCACCCATTTTATTGGGCATACATTCGTAAGTATTCAATTTCAAAGCAATTGTTAACTAATCACCATGGTATGGAAATGTAAAAAACGAAAAAACTTTGCACATTAAGACTTTTAAATGTTATATACTACTATGCAGGTATTAATGACGGAACAAGAATTATACGTTTACAGCTTACTCAATCAATTAGTTAGCAATTCTCGCTTTTAATATGATATTATATGCTCATTTGTTATATGCGAGTATAAATGTTTATCTAGTTCTAAAGTCATTCAATTATTTAACAAACCTGTCGAGAAAGCTTAGTACAAGACAACAAAATAATCAAATAGATTGCCTAACTAAACACACAATGAATAATTAACGACTGTGCAATAACTCAAAATGCATTCTTACGCTAACTAATATTCCATAGTTTTTTATGGAAATCACTCCACTCAGTTTTACTACATTACTAAAATGTCTAATTAATTATGAAAATGAATTCTATCGAGCCAATGTGTAAACTGCAGATAAAAATTGCAACTAACCTTTGCGCGTTTCAATAATTCTTCTTGACCAGCCTTGACATTTTCAGCCTTTCCACACCATGCCTTCAATACGGAAGCCTGTTTACATGGAAAAACAACGAAACCATTAAATTTACTTACTTTATCGAAATAAATAGTGCCAGGTACAATTTCTTCGGATTGTTTACCTGGAGAGCGCGACCGTAGCTGAAAGTGAGAGCCCATGGTTTCTTTCCTTGGAGTGCATTGATGGCATTCAGATGAACTGAGGCATCCTCCTCAGATTGACCTCCAGACAAGAATGTCACTCCTGTTGTCAACATACGTGTCATTTACTTCTAGCGTGGCTTAAAAGTGAGTTAAGGGATCATAATATTAGCAAAGATTTGTGCTGACCCGGAACCGCGGCAGGAAGTGTGCGTTGCAAAGCAGTGACAGTGGCAGTGGCAACCTGTTCAGGAGTATACTTTGTAGCGCACGATTGTCCAGCAGTGACCATGTTGGGCTTCAGGAGAGTTCCCTCAAGGAAGACGTGATGATCATTCAAAGCCTTGTACACGAAGGCCAGAACAGTCTCTGTGACCTTTTGAGCACGTTCCAAGTCATGATCTCCGTCCGGAAGCACCTGCACACCAAAATATTTTGAAATCCATGTCCCAGTTGATTGTCTATTTTTTCCTTACCTCAGGTTCAACAATGGGCACAATTCCATTGGCTTGGCAAATAGATGCATATCTGGCGAGGACGTTGGCGTTTTCCAGAATAGCTTGATATGATGGGGTGTTCTTTCCAATTTTCAAAACGCATCTCCACTTGGCAAATTGACATCCGTCCTTTTTGTATTGGGCACAACGTTTGTCCAAATCATCCAGACCTTGAGTGGTGCTCTCGCCGTTTTCAGCACCAAACAGATCTTTAGTTCCGGTGTCAACTTTGATCCCGGGAAGAATTCCTCTATCTTGGATCAGTTTTACAAACGGAGTTCCATCGTCAGCCTTTTGGTACAGAGTTTCGTGGTACAGAATAACACCGGAGACATAGTCGCCTACAGATTTGTCGGTTGTGAACAACAACTACCAGATAAAAGAGTAATTATTATTTCACGATTGGAATATTTGATGACACTGGAAGAGACCGGGTCTTAATGAACTATCCCATCACATAATTAAAGATTAAAATTATCCGTCATCGGAAGTCTCTTAATTCTTTACACCAAGTTTCATTATTGGCGTCTTTGTCAAACGACACACACGACAATTTGACTTCAATTGCATCATAATTTCGTATTTTGCTAAAACAAATTTTAAATGTGAGTTACCTGACGATACAAACGACGATTTTCTTCGGTATTTTCGACACCGATATCTGTGAATCTCTTTCCAATAGTAGCAGTCGATTCATCTGCAGCTAAAATTCCCTTTCCCGGAGCTACTATTTGATTAGCAATTCCGCGGAGCTCATCCTGAAGAGCTTGAGACGGGTAGTTGAAGTAGGTTGTCATTGTCTACAGAAAAATATTGCAAAACTTAAAATTGTTGCACTCAATACAAAAGGTCGGGGCAAATCACAAGCTTCTAGTAGCTTTTCTACTATGGCGATGCTTACAATTAGCTTTTTGTGAGATGGCAACGGCCAGAGGAAAACTCAATAAATATGCTGTATGTATTCTATATATATTTAGCCTTGGGTGCGACAATTATTCAGATATTTCTCAAGGATGTTCAGTTCAGATTCAGATGAAGACGAGCAGGGTCGTGATCTGGACGCACGTGATTTGGACTGAGCGGATCTGTCTTATACAATACACCGATATCAGATCAGCAGTGCAATGCAATCAACTGAGTTGGCTATGCTTATACGTCCTACGGCCCTACCACATACACATACTACCAATTACTATTCTTCTACAGAACAAAACTGTGCTCCAAGCACAACACCCAATGCCAGCGAAAATTCACTCAGCACAGTTTTGTTTTGCATAACTTGGAAAAGCATAAAACAAGTCATCACGCCACGTATCTAGCCATTGTCACCCACTACAACATGGCCCAATAATAGTTTATTGCATATTTCCGAATATTTTCTACACTTTTGACTCAAAAATGTATTTATTTTATAGAGTATTTTGGAATTTAAAAAAATGGGAATTTTCAAATATTTTTGACAATTCATATAAAAATGAGACAGCTTTGAGGAAATATTCAACTAACTAATATGGGTATGTGTGTGATGATGTGCTGTGCAATTCGGGCTACATATTACTCAGTAAGTCAGGCTTCGGACATATTAACTTGTGATGTAGGGTATTTTTATTGGTAACTTGTTGGACTTGGGGTACATTTACATGCCGGTTTGATGCCAAACTTCTAGAGACTACTGTATGTGTTGCCCGGAAAAGTTGTCAGGAGTCTGATCAGCTTGGCTGAAATCACGTGCGTCCAGTCTCCAGCCACAGCATGGCTCTGCTCATGTCTGTTTAGATGTGCAATGTGCAATTCGCAATCTCTCGCTTCTCCGTGTACAATAGACATTTGCAGTGCATTGTAAATTGCATTTGCTTAGGGTACAAACCTAAAGAAATCTATTATTAGCTACCTATTTACATACATTCATTTACATTACATATCTCCAGCATTGTAGGATTGCATACGTATATTATTTCAAATTTTTTTTAGATGCAGATGCAACTATGCAAATGCAAACCTGGATGCTGGGGTTTGTTGATGTATTGAATGCTACGAAATGTGGAAACCAAGTACCAGATATTTTATTGTGAAATTTGATGCCCACGTCAGCCATAGTTACATAGCCTTTATCTATTTTATTATCTGTACAAACGTACCTCATTTTTATATTGTGGATTATTTTTTATTGCTTATCAATAACCAAATTTGGTCATATTAAGCTTATAATTTATAAATAGCCCACAAAGAAGCTAAAAAAGTTAAGGCTGGGCTTGCCAGTAGACGAAGTGCAAAGTTTGCAAAATAATAAAAAAGGGCTCAAAACATAATATTATGTGTTACAGCGTGCAATCATTTGTTGTATGCTGTGTACTTGCAGATTTCATCACATAGATTTCACTTTGTGGTCTGTATTCTTCAGTACAGTTACAGTTTACTGAAAACCGGCATACAAAATCGTCAGCTAAACGAAGCACCCAAAGAATCAAAGAAATGTAGCTTCATTTTTTGCAAAAATGTAAAAATTATGGACGTTGGTTTAGTTTTTGATTTAATGTTATTTCAACAAACGTTTACAAACTCCCTGCACCGGAAAGTTTGATCACTTAAAAATCATGAAAGAAATGAGAAATGAAAGACAATACTTCCTCGGCATTTTAGTCAAGTTAAGAATTAAAAACTTAAAACCATGCAAATATGACTCTTATGACATGCATTTTTTGTTTTGTGGCAGCTAATACTAATCCAGTCTAAAAAAAATATAAAATCGACTGCCACAAAAAAATTAATAGTATAGCCTGTCACCTGTTCTAAAGAATTTTAGCTAAGCTGCACCACATGATCTAAGTTCCCAACAAACTAAAACGTAATTTTCAGCATGAAATCAATAGGATCTAAATGTAAAATTGGATCTCCTTATGGAATAAAATTCAGGCTTTTCACTTTGGTAAAAATATACTTTAAACATTTTGAAAATACTGCTTACCTTGTTCAAAATACGAAGTGAAAAATTTAGCTGTGCACGGTTTAGATTCCACAACTGCCAATGTGCCAAGCAAAGATGACTTGATGCCACTTTTATGCCAAAAATAATCTGCTTCAGTCTCTCTTTCTCCAGAACGTCTTTCTAAGTTTGTCAAGAGATGGCAGCTGATGGCTTATTAATAATTTCTATATTAACTTTGGATATTGTTGGTTGCCAGTTGCCATACCGCATACCGTAATAGGAAGCTATAAATTTTCCGGAAATCATAAAGCCCGGAGTCTGCCACCCCAGAGTCAACCGAATGGCACGTTGACACGAAGACATTAGAATTTGAGCAATGCTTATTGTACAAAGTTCGATACACTATAACATTATATTTTGCCAGCTTTATTAGAAAAGCGAAATTTTTATTCTATTTGGGCAGAGAAAAACTATCTGTACTCGTCGTCAATAATAGGATAATCTTTGGAACTTTAAAAAAATAATGATCTTGAAATTTCTTTGGAAGTTTGTGCTGCAGATCTTCATTTTGGGAATAACTTAATGTTGTAAGCCAAACTGGGATTGCCAAACGTTAAACAATAACAGTAAATAGCTTATTGATATTTCAGGGCCATTTTTATCATGCATAGTAAAGTTTTTATTCCAGATATTTTTCCTGACATTAAAACTGCTTATACATAATGTCTGAAAGACAGGAACAACGTAAAACTACAGTAAATGATTTCCCTCAGTATTTGGATACAAAAATGAAATGCTACAGAAGAAAAACAGAACTAAGGATATCACATTCATAACACGACCATACAGTCACAGTCCATGCCGGTTTTACCAGATAACTGAACGGAACTTTTTCTGGATGGAATACCGAAAATTATTTGACAGAAAGGGGGGTAATATAGGTAAGGGATAGTAATAAAACGGATAGCTTTTATTGGTCATTTCCTTACGTCACGTACCTTGGGTTACTAATCAATTCTTCAGTTGAGCTCGATTTAATACCAAATGAAAAATATAAGCTTCTACATTTATTTACTATTATGGTTATAATCTAGCACAGGCAGTGGGATAGAAAAGTACGTACGTATAATATAAATGTACATCCTACTAAACCGTAATAATTTTGAAATGCGTAACATTGCAGCAACAGCATACTGAACATAATTTCAACTATAATAATTTTCAAGTACCTATGTAAAGTTGATGACTTCGTACTAAAAATTTCATCACTTATATACTTCATCGCAGAATCATATAAACATACAAATAACCTAAAAATCCCAGAAATTACCATAATTGCTAGTAATTTTATCCTTACTGTCTGAAGGAGGTATAATAATCGAAATTCAATAAAGC
>JABASH010004150.1:0-14724 GCA_019776445.1 Tomocerus maximus | reverse complement strand
ATCTGTACGGAATTTGAACTGTGCGGTTAAAGGAAAGGAGGTATGCGCTTTCAGACTGCGTTCTATGAGGAGGAAGGATTTGATCAAATTCATTTGGACCGAGACATACCCGATTGCGCATGTTTTATACAGTGAATACGCGCTTGCGCATTGCTCATTTTGGGGAGTTATTCCATGCATAGAACGTACATACATACATATTTGGCTACAACAAAACGCGTTTATTATATTAGATGGAGTACGCTGATGAATAAAAGAAAGATATGTATTGAGCATGCGTGGCGTGTACGGCGACACAGTTCACAGTGCTAATACATATTGGAATCGAGGAGGAACTGTATTAGAGTACAAACAAGGGCACATTCACTTACTTAGATTAATGTTACAGACAGTTTCAGTGGAGTTACTACTAGGCCTAGGAGTAGTTCGCCTATAACATTGTCAGCATTTTCGTTCAATTACAAACGTTGGGACTGCAATTATGTTGTATCACAGTTGTCTATAAGAATGCAATATCAACTGGTACCCTATCTATCAACTACGTACAGAGACAAAGCATTTTGCAGTCTGCCAAGAAAAGCAAACAGAATTCGAGAAAATTTGAAACTTCATTTCCAACAGCATTTTTTCATGTCGTGACAGGAGACCTGCAAGTCGAGCTTAAATTTATGATTTTCCAAGCAATTTTTCACTCACAACTCCCAACTTACATTGAACATCAAAGAAGGGAAACTGAGAGACTGTACTAGAAATTCTATTGCAATGGTGTAAGACAGGACGGCCTAAGTTATAGGATCACATACAAAATAATAAAACAGTCCTGAAGAATGTGATACTTTGCTATGCAGACTCTACCTCCTCCATTACAGGCTTGAACTACATGCTTTTCTGTGCATAAATATTACGTAATAATCTGTAGACAGACCCCAGTAAATGATAGCTGATGATTTGACGGTGGTGTACTTAGTTCTTTGCTAGAAAAATAAAAGGTCATGTGACATGAGTTGAAAGACTGGAATTACAATCACTAGAACTATAACTGGATTCAAATGCTGCATTATATAGCTTCATATATTATCTAATTTGGTTTCCTTATAACAACACATACTTCTACTTCTTTCTACATCCACTTACTGTACTGACTCAACAAAACAGGAGAGGTTACTCTTCTGGCTTTCGTTACCTACCGCCTAAACTCTATGTTTTATTAAAAGGTAAAGCTAGCGATGCAGAAAAATGAATTTGCTTCTGACTTATCTTTGGATTACATCACATTACAAAACTGCGACGAGTAGTGTTCCTCCGCATTTGTAGGCAATAACGTGGAAGTATGCTGTGTATACTTATTTGAAGTGATGGACAACAATGTCAACGTCATGTCACATCAAAGGTTAATTTTACATTGAATTGTTAATCATGTTTGTTCTGCGGAAATACGACAGTCAACTTGACAAGACGCTCCATTTATTTCTGCACAATATTTTACGTTTTCATACAATTGTCTCCGTTCATTCTAATAACATCCACTCAAACCTTAATGTAGGAACAGAAAGCTGAAATACGAAGAATAATTCTTGGTTATACTGAGTCAACAGCAAATGGGGTAAGCTGCATTCCGGTGCACATCCTAAATATTCTAAAAGCACAGTGGACCCTCCTCTGGTTTGGTTATTTGGGTAGAATGTTGAGTGGGGGATGCAATCACAGTCAGTCGATGTCTGTGTCTACATAAATGTTGAACAAATTATGGAAATAAACGAATTGTACGTTATCATCTTATTGTCGAGTCAGTTGACTGTGCATTATGAACTCATCAATTTGAAACTGAGCTGCACACTCGCAGTTTAGAATTCAAAATGAGAATATTATTTACTGTGCGTGGCTGTTTCGTCAGTTTCTCTGTATTTCGTTTCATAAGCAGAGAGTAGAGATGCAATACATAATGCTAAGGGAAGCTGTAGGGTGAATTGGATGCAGTTTCTCAACAGATGCATTTAGAGTTTGCCCGTCTCTTGAATGGTATACAGATATTTGAAGATGGGCAAAATAGCATGATCAGGGTTAGCAAATTAACACAATGCATTGGATTTTTTTGTACCTACCTTTAATTATACAGCAATCAATAAAATGTAATCCACTTGTTACCGTGTGGTTCGATAGTCATTTAGGTTTCGGTATTCATTATAGCATTATCTGCAATTAAATACTATTGAGAAAATTGATGAATTAAGTAATGGTTGCACAAAAGCCCATTAAAATACATCTGTTTGCCTAATGCTATAAACATGTGTAAGGAAGTGCGTAAAATAAAGATAGTCATAAAGCAGTATGAGTAAGTGTCACAAAACATGCAAACTTTTTAGGGGTTGCCTGCTTACTATGATATTGGCATTTGCTCAGGTCCGGCACATTCTTCACATTTATACAAGTGCTATGTGCAAGATTAGAGAAATCCTTTCTTCCTGTAAGTACCTAATTTCACACAATATAAAAGTTGATGTAATGGAGCCCAAACGATCAATTTATGCACAGAATCACACAAAACATAAAGAGAAACAGTCCATTTTGCCAGATAAGATATTTGACGATGTTCTACTGATAGTCCCATACGACTTACCATAATCTCACCTATACAAGTACTATACACGAGTATCGTATCATATATCTTGAGTATATTCGGGTGCTTTTGAATTCATAAAGACAGAATGGAGAAAGTTCCGTGTGATCCTTGTCTCTATCGTCGACTCGGCTGCATGCGTTTTGTCCGTCATTGTGTAGTGGTGCGTGTACTGTGCGTATGTGTCATATCTTTTGTAGACTTTAACTGTTTCCATATTTTTCATTCGAACAGAACATAACATAAATACTAAATAGCATTTACAAGAGAATGCGTGTGATATTCTGTACCCGAATATCCTTTGATAAAAGATGAGCAGATACGGAGACCAGTTTGCCCATTTAGTTATTCTAATATTGCATAGCTAACTTTACTATTTAAATCCTCTAAAGCCGGCAGGTTCAGAAAAATAAGAATTTGCAACATGAGTTACTTATGGTGTCAATAGGACTATATTTCCGTATTTCCCTCGTTTACAACTTTCATCTGTGCAAAATAAGATTTCTTGTTTTTAAAATTTTCCACTTTCACCGTTTCACCTTTCACCGTTTCACCATTTTGATTAAAAATGGGTGAAAGTGGTTTAAAATATTAAATTTTTAAAACGTGTTCTGGTGATGAAAGAGTAAAATAGGGAGAGAAAGCCGTGTGGATATAGCTGGTATAGCTTTTAGATAACTATAATGTACTCAGCCATTTATATCCAAAAAATGAACTAAAAACGTACTCATGTAAGGAGATTGCAAGTTGCATGGCTGAACATACAATATAACATTTGGTAATGCATTATTGCAGTGTCTTCCTTCCGTCAATGCAAAGATATTTGTAAGAAACCTTGAAAATTCAGTGCCAGTGTGTAGCAGTGTACGGCTACATTTAAAATGTATGTGTACCTACGTATTATTATGTAGTAGGTATCTGGGATGTAAGGAAACTTCATTGAGGAGGTATAGTGCAATGTTGGCTGCCTACTTGGATCATGGCAGTATATTATTGTTAGCTAACTCTTGAAGCATGTAAAGACACTTGAACTGCAGCAACTGGCTGGTTTGGTCTTTTCCTTTTTATTGTGAAAAGTTTACATGTACATAATGTGCATAGACGCGTGTAGCAGTTGCATTCTGTTTGGGATGTGATCTAATGTAATGTGGCTATGGCTATTCACTGCTACTTTATGTGGAGCAATGTAACATAACTGTTAGCACGCCATGTACTTACCATATACACTACTACTATGCATGTACTACAATGTGCAATAACATAAGCTTCGTTTGTCTTGCCTGTACATTCTGCCATGTCCACGTATATCCAGTGATATCCAATGTATGATGTAAGTAAATATAAGAAGGAGGGAGAAAGGAAGAGTTTCTGTGTAGACAAGACTCGACACGACATTTCTCTGAATAGAAATGACACTTTTAGCTATACATGGAGAACCATTTTTCTCCACTTTATTACACGATTAGGTCGCTGCTTCCTAGTTGTTATGTCGGCGTGGTGTCATGTCATAGCAAGGAAGAATGGATGTAGGTACACAAATACTTCTAGCATAAATATACCGTTAATGCTTACTTTACGTTGCCCTTTGCTACTTGCTCCTCTTCTCTGAGAGCTTTATGTCCTGCCTCCCTCTTATACTCCTATATCTCTTAAATATATCTGTATTATAGACTCACACTCAACTAAGACCAAAACATTGTCATCCAACAAGACTTATTTAACTATTACAAGTAGCATTATACTATATTTACATATACAAGTATATAGTATATGTTTAGTAGTATAATTGTGTGGTCATAGGTTAGACTTGGCTTAGCTCTGGTTTCAGTTGTGTATGTATTCAATATATTTATTAGGTCGGCATAATGTGTCCACACAGTCTGCTAATACAAATATGTATACATAGGTATAGTGAGGGAGATAATAAGGAAAGGATCGTTTGTCTCCTTCGTCCTCCTTCTTACATTACATGTGATATGATAAACAGCATTTGGCTCTCTTGTCTTGTCTGGCTTACCCTTCGCTTACTTCTGTAGCCTCGCAGTACAAATAAGTCTACGTCCTCCCGCTCTTCGAATTTGTCTTGCTTTGCCCTCCTTCTATTAGTAGTATAACTCAACTACATCACATTACTTTCCACTTACAACGGTATTTTAGTCGGGCTCAAGAGCTGTGCTAAGGTCGTGTCGTGTTTTGTCGTCCAAGACATGTACTACATAAGTTATCCATATTCTACATTATGTAAACTTGCAGACATACTAATATAGTTAACCCTTTGCCTAGACCTGCCCATGCTTACTACTCTATGATATGCAGATGATGTAGGCAGGGAGCTAACTAGGAGGAGAAACCTACTTACCCTAGTACATGGAGAAAGCTACTTATTAGCATATCTGTATACACAAATAGCTATAGGATGTATGTGCATATAATGAATGCATGAAAAAAGGATAAAATACTACCGACCCGCTTACTTAATGCTTATAAAGGGCAGACGCTCTTTTCTTTGCTCAATCCTTCATCGTCTTATCATTCATCTCCTCTCTTATGTTCACTAAGAACTTTTTTACTTCTTCTGAAAGAACTGAATGGAAAAACTAGGGCTTGTTATGCTAATCGTTTGCCCTTCGTGTTTACGGTTCGTTTCACAAACTACTGGCGTATTATTATCGTTTTAACCGAAATTATAATATTATCTTTCATGCTTAGCTTAGCTTTGCAACATCCTTCCACAAGATCTTCCAAACTCGAGCCCCTGTTGTTTGTTATTAACTCAAAAGTTAAGTCCAAATTAGTGGCACAGAAATTTACAAGTCAAAAAAATTCTGTGCAAAAACCCCAACACAAGTATTGCAGAGAGCAAAATAAAAGTAGCATCTAGCTGTAAAGAAAATCGTCAAAATTCAATTTCGAATTAGTCTTCCTGCTTTCTTGAGAATTTGAAAGGAAAGAAATAATATTTGTATTGTTAATGCATATACAACTATTGTCTGAATGCTTATGCCTGTAGACATAAACTGCGTTGCTGTATTTTCCTGAATGCAATGCTAAGAGATTATTAATACTTGCTTGCTATCAGTTCTTATATATTAGGAATAAGAGCAACCATAATATAGAGGATGTCCTTATGGCAAGGTGAATAAGATAAGACTCGCTATATACTTGGTATTTCGAAGTTGAGTTAGGGGAAGCATATGTTTAGCTGGTGTAACTGATAAACAAATTCAAGTCAGGCATGAAAGATCTTCGGAATACTACATCCAGCATTTGACTAAAGAGAATATTACGAACCTTCTTCACCGAGCTGCATGGTCGACCTAAGCAGATGGAAAGCAACGATCCTCATTCCCATCCCCATCTCAGTTTTGAATCCCAAACATCCCATTAGTTAGTAAACAAGTGGAAAGTATCTACAGGGGAAACTGATAAGCTCCATCCAACTTCTCAACTTCCTCTAAGTAAACTCAAACATTCTATAGTTAAGTTTAAACTGTTGTATACCATTTTATTTGTAGCATTAATAAAATTTCTAGCTACCACATCCAAGGTAAACCCTGTTCACAATGCCTGCTCTCTACTCTTCTACAGTACCAAACATTACTAGCATTACTAAAAAACATTTTTAAAGGTAAAACCATGTTTACAAAAACAGACTGCAAATACCATTTGTCCATAGTAAATATACACTGCTTAGGTTACATTTTCCTAATTTTGTGATATACTTATGCTGATAAGCTTATCAACACTGGGAAGGAAGAAAGAAATAGTCTGATAAATTATATTTCGTATTTTATTGATAAAATTAACTTCATCAAGGAAATTAATGATGTTTCATTGTAGAAATTGTTAATTGTAATGAACACAATGTAGTATACAAAAGGTTTCTTTGGGGTATGTTGGTGAACTTTTTCTTGTAGGGGGATTCGGTCATGTATAGTTAATGCAATCTCGTAACTTGAAGCAGAGTTTGAGGGAATGGATATGAAGTATCTGGAAAGAGATCTGTGTTTGGTGTCTTTAGCTATAGAGTTGTTAGTTAGTGATGCTGCTGCCTCAGTTGGACATTTGCATGCATAAATACTTCCAGCTCACTTCCAGTGGTGGAGAACACGATCTGAGGAACCTGAGAAAAGAGAGATCCACATAAACCGTAACAAAACAGAACAGCGTGCTCTGTTCGTATGCATACATTTATAGATTAGCTAGTTTAATTCTCGTTTACTGGAAATAGTCCGTCCAGAGTTGCAGAGATCCCTGAGTGTGTGGAGATAGAGACAGACATAATTTCAAACAAAACAAGGCAACTTAAAAGATTAAGGTTTAAAGAGAGAGACTGGGAGAACAAAACAAACCAAGTGACTAACTGCCTTCGAGAATTGGGATTGTCAATTAAAAAGCTTAGTAGTAAAATAGCCGTGAAATTATTCATAGTGAAACGGAATCGGCTGGAGTGGGGAGAGGGACTTGTCTAACAAAGTGACAATGACTTGTCTCTTCTCCTCCATCCTCATCATAAGTGAGCACAATTATCTATTTAACGAGATAAAAATGAGCAACTGACTCATCTTTACTATAGACAGACTACAACTAAATTAAACCTATATATCATGTATGTGCTACATCTGCGTATCTAAATATCTAATACAGTATCTACTTTGGAGTAACTACTCGTGAGGGATGCTGGCGAGCATTTGAATTGAGCCAAAGAAGGATTAGATGAGAAAACATTTCTCCGGATCTAGATATTAGATAGACTGACCCATGGGATTGCCATCAAGCAAAAAGCAGGAAGAACATGCATCTCTCCTTCTATAACTCCATTCTCCATTCTCTCCACTAATATATGTAGACAAAGACTACTGTACAGACATTCTTCTACAGCTTGAACACTGCATTCTGGGTGCACTGACTCTGTCTTAAGAGATTCTTAACAGCGCTGTACAAGGCAACTAAACTTGTTCTCATTTCCCTGCTACGTTTACTTCGAGAATCTAAATCCGGGAAAGGGGAGAGGAAATAGGACATAAGTGCTCTACTTGATCTTTCCGTCTTCCTTCTGTCATAACACAAGTTTATAATGCATTCGCGTATTATGTGATATTGAATAGACATTTTATGGATACAAGTGCATTGAAGGACATTGAAATGAATGTAAGAAAACTAAGGAATTTAATTGATGGCTATTTCCATTTGCTGTAATGTGAGAGAGTGGGTGGATGACGTTGAGAATGGATGCAATCTATACAAGAGAGTTGTGTGTAGTGTATTTAGCAAATGAAATGTAATGCAGAGGCTGCATTGTGCAAGAAAACGAAATAGTAATCTGTTGTTCAATAAGCTCAGTAAAATGGTTCGTAACGGTCAGACCGAGCCACCCTCTTTTTCTGGTACAACTGGAGAAGTTTCTATCATTTCTTTTATATAGAAAAGGTAAATGTGTGTGTGTAATGTGATGTAAGGATGAAGGGATGAGCGTGTGCTAATAGTAATAGGATAAGTAATCGGAAGACGGAAAGAGCGTAAACGTTATTGGTGAATCGAAGAATAGAAGATGGAGTAAAATAAAAGAGGATGGGAAGTGAGTGAACTGCATTTTGAGTCTCGTGCACTTGGCTAATGTAATGTAATGCAGTGCAGATAATACAGGACAGGGAAGGTTAGGCAGGTTATTTTATGTTCACATGCTGGCTCCCTTTCCCCATCTCTTTCTCCTCCATTTCTCTTACTTTCCCTTCCAAAGAGATACAGACAGATCTATACTTCCAAAACACACATACGATTCCTGTACCCTATGTACTTGCTTGCCAGTACTTTTACATTGCATACTGCTTAATAGAGAGAGATTCGATAGAGCATTCTATAGAAATGTGTAGGCATTGAGAGAAGAATCATTGGATTCGTAATTTCTTTTTCTTTCGATTTGCGTCTTTGGTTGGGTTTTCCCCTGGCCAGCATCCTGGAATAATGTGGCTGCTTTGGAATCTGGAGTAGTCTGCACTATGGGTCAGGGTTAATTAACACTAGGGTCGAATCGACTGTCAAGCCACCAATGGCTTTTACAGCAACTAGACAGTCAAGTCAACCCACGCATAGGAAAGCCGAGCAAGTTGATTTCAATCCAATAAGTGAGTTGACTTGTAGACACTTACGCAGTAGTTGTCTCTGACTCCAGCTGATAGCTCTACACTCTCTACATACTAATACACCTTCCTAATATATTGCATATCTGACTGTGCCACACGTAGTGTATTGTTGAACGGGTATGCTCTAATAGTATAAGTCTGTAGTAAGTACTTAGGTATAGTGGCTGTGAATGGATGGATGTCCGAGGGACTGTTCATAAATCTCAAAGTGAAGAATTCTCCGGTTTGTCAATAAAAGAGGTTTCAAAGGCTAGTTAGCGAGTTGTTGGAGGTAAAAAGGTCTGTATGATTTCTGCAGACTCCCCTGATAGCAGTTCCAGCTAAGTTGTAAATAAAGGTGTCTTGTCTATATGTCAGAGTCATTGAGTTGGCAATAGGGAGGGCAAGACGCTGTATTTGGAGCACTCTGGTCGGTCCGGAGCCTTTTAACTCAAAGTAAAAGTAAAGCTTTCACTTTCACAGCAACCTTTCAAAAGACTGGACAGGTCTGGACATGCAGCCAGGAGCACTGGACTTCCAGACTTTGGCAACATAAGTGATGCTTTCTGTTTTTTCCCGTATCTATTATATTCAGACAGAGTGGAGTGGACTCGGCCGGACTGAACTTTACTTTAGCCCAGTTCACGACACTTTAGTTTCGGTCAGAAAAGAATGACGCTCAATTACTTTCCGCTCTTGTTCCATTCACGTTCCTTTACCCAACTCACTTTCTTCAAATGGATACTTTCCGTTCTTTCCAGACATAATTACTCTCCAATAACACATTGATACAATCTACTTAACCGATATACTAAAAGCCATTCCTGTCACTTACCGACGCAGATACCTATCTACATCCATTTCTTCTCTTGCCTATTCACACTCATACCATTCTAATACATAGCCACCAAATTCCCTAATTTCATTAAAAATCTTCTTCTTCATTAAGGTAATTTAGAATTTCTGTCTGACACATTTCGGTCGTAATTTTCTATAACTTATCATTAGCTACAGTAATTAGTAGTCTGGGTTTGTTATACTTATCAGCTTTCACACATAGTTCACTTAAAGCAGGTCGACTTTGGTATAGCTGAACAAAAGCAAAATGCGAATCACAACCAATCAGGGAAATGTAAAGGTAAATAGTTAAAATTTAGAAATGCCTTGGACTAATATGTTCCGGGTTTTTTGAAATAACAGAAAAGTTAAAGTGTCTATACATTTGGTATCAAAAAGCTTAGAGGAGATATTTATTGCCAGTATTTTATTATTTAGATGCGCAAGGTGAAGGAAAGGAGAAGATGTTGACTTAGCTTTTAAATAACGTTTACGTAATGTAAATATAAAGCAATTCAAATCTAAATGGTCTCATTACTATTCTCCCTGTGCTACATACATGGGCCAGAGAGAAATGGTTTCTGCTGCACAAATATTCCACATGCACTCCCAAATCATAAGATCGTAAGTATTCCCGACTTGACGGAGTCATATGTGTAGGCAGTAACCGAAGTATTAAGTTACATAATATTTTGACATTTAAACAGAAACATTTCTTCAGAGCCATATAGGGGAGCTTGTGCTTTGGCATCGCATCCAGGAAGCACAAATAGCTTCTTAACCTTTGAGTGAACTTCTGGAATGAACAAGTTATACTGTTGCGCATTAAAATCTAATTTTCTAAAGTGCGACACTTAAGTCTCGTTCTCATCTGTATTTCTCTCTCCCAGGCCCATACGAGACTCACTAAACAATAACTTCCTATTAAATACAAAGCCTAAGCGAACAATCCCATTACAACTATACAAATAGTAATATTCTAAATTCGCCAACTTGGCAATTTTCTTGTCAAACACAGGAAATTCAAAAATGCAAAACGAAAAATACTGGAATCACATCTCATAACACATTCAAAACACACAAGTACAGTATTTTATATTTAATGCAGTAAACTGTGTCTGTGCAAGAATAGAAATATTACTGGGCTAATACCCCCACATACAGATAACTTGACAGAGAGAGAGCATTTTATTAAAGTCAGACTACGAATGCCTAGTGAAAACGAATGGAAGTATAAATTCCCGATGTATTATTATGTCCTGCTTTTAATGAATGATTTCAAGGAAATTGGAGCGAGAGCTCTTTTCGGAATATCCAGGCAATGCGTTAATACATTTCGTTGAAGCATATTTACGCATAGTAAATTCCATTTGAAGTGAAAGTATGTATGTTTATCCTGTATCATTTGTAGAATCAGCACAAGTACAGGCTTAACTTGGAATATTTTACATAACAACAAGGAATCCTATTCACGAATGATAAGGTAGTCAACATAATATTTGTGTCGCCTCTAGTACATAGAACATGTCTTGGTTTCGACTGTAGTATGGGGTTGAGTTAGTTTTCGTCGGACGAGAGCATTGCATTGTGCTGTTTGGGATTGAAAGGCGGATTCGCGGAAAGTGAGCTTGGGCCGACTAAAAAAGGAAGCGTGCAGAATAGTAATGATGGAAGGAGCCAATTCATATCTGTCAATGACAATACGAGTTCTCTGATGTCTTTGTGTTTTGCATTTATTTGGTCTATTCTTATAAACCTGGCTCTTGGCATGACTTTCTCTGCTCACGACGATTACATGCAGAACAGAATGCGCTTAGGAAGGTATAAGCCCAGATAATTTGTCCTTACTGTATAGGCGGAGGAGAAAGTGATAGATAGATGAGGAGCTGTGTATTTAGACTCTCTACCATCATCCATCCATGGGTGGATTGTTGGCTGGATGGAGGCAACCAGGGAATCCCACATGCAAAGACATTTTGCATTTCTGCAATGAGCTTGCTATCTTTTTTCTAGAGCATGCCACTACATTACACTTTCCTCTTATTCACTTGACTATCTCAATACACACTTCCATAAGTTTCTACTCACACACAGACTGATTTTGAGTGAGTGAACCAAACTTCTCTCCCGTCTCTCTGGGGTTAACTACACAACGATAAGACTTACGTTCTTCATCACAATGGCGTAACCAAACATTTTCCCGGGAACCAAGAAAATGTCATTCAATATATATTTGTACTTGTTTCTGTGTCCTTATTTCTTCAACTTTTCCAGCAGATAGATGCTATACAGATAGATATACATACTCTTTTTTGTGCTAACGAAGAATGTGCACAACATGTTAAAAATGTCTACTGCACATCAATATTAATGCACTGTATGTAGGTCCCTCGTCTTGTGGAACTTAAAGATAAATGAACAGAGCATAAGCGAACCCGAGGGCAGAATACGGGATTTCTTTTCCAATTTCACAACATGCCATAATTTTGTGCTTGTCGAATAAGCAGTAGTTATTCAACCTACGCAAGTACGTACTAATATTGTAGGATATGAATCATTACCTCACAAATAGCGGGTCGTCGATTTAAACAACAGACACATACTAGCACTAGTACTAGGCTGTTGCATAACTATAATTGCATGCATCTTAGTATGTATAATATAATAGTAGGTACAATACATTTATGTTGTTATAATATCGGACTTCATTTTAGTAATGCATTTAAATGCACACAATGTGATTGAAATCTTTAATTTGTACAAATATGCAGTAAACGTTGAAAATTATTTGTTAAACGGGAAAAGAAAATGTGCAATGCAAACATTTCCCGTTTGCATACGAAGGTAATCAAAAGATAAAGTAGTTGATTGAGAGTAGAAAAGTAAGTAAGGCAGAAGCACTAGGGAAGAGAGTGTCTATGGATATGAATGTGATAATAATGACGGTAAGCGTTTATTGGATAGAAAATCGTGTTATTTCTCTCTCTATGGGGTATTGAATGAAGAACTTAAGCTTTCTTTCATTCTTGTCCCTTTTCGTAAATTTCCTCCACTTTTCCCCGAATATTTCACTCATCGCCAGTTTTCCTTTTACTCCAGACAAGAGATAGTTCTGCTTCATTCCATTATATTTTAGGTTACGATAAGAATCCATCTCTAGCTGTGCTTTCCTCCAGTTGCACAAGTTGATTTGCTCAACTTTCCTTCTGTGTCGCTCTTATCGAACTGTTTATATGCGTATGTACATGTGCCTATGCATTATTAGTATATATATAGTAATCTGGAATTGGATTCACTTTCGCCGACTTTTCTATTTCGGCACTTGAAGTGAACTTTCCCGTACTTTAGGTAGGGAGTTGATAGTTTGTGTGGAGTTGAGCCGAAGTCTAGTGAGTTGGAATAGAACATTACAGTACACTTGAGTAGATTCAAGTTGAACTTGAGTTGAGCTGAGTTCTTCACCCGCAACAGATGACAACCACCACACCACACCAAGTTCCGATTTCGGGTTTTCCTTCCAGCCAAGCCAGACCAAGTGAAAGCCCGGCATCAACACACAGACAGTCTACTCAACACATCCCCCGCACACTAAAGTGCGATGACATAACAGACACACATTACTATGTGCATGTCCAAAGCACATAATAACTACGAATATCTGTTCGGAGACGAGTTACGATACGATTGGGATTGAACCTTATATTACGGCAATATCATAAATACATACCTATGCACATTGCACGAGTTATAAGTTAGAGTTTCCCATTGCAATAAGTGCATTGCTTGACATTAGACAACGGAGGGAAGGAGTGGGAAGGCAATTGAAGGCGAGGGAGTCAAGAATGACTGAAAGGAAAAGACAAGACGAAAAAGAATCAGAAAATGCAGTTTTCCTCACTTAGTCATGTTCATGTGTAGCTGGAGTCGGACAAAGAGAGTAAAGTAAAGAGAATAAATGAAAGAAGGGGAGAAGAGGGGACAGGACACGACAGACGTATTACAAATTGCATAAAAGTCTCCGATGGTGTCTGATATTCGGCTGTAGTGCAAAGATTGGAGATTTAGTAATTTCGGGCTGGTATCGTGGTTGGTCGCTCAGCGTCCTTTCCTAGCTCACAAGAAGGGGATGTTCCCTGTATCACGATATAGCTGAGCTACCATATTGATCCTATCCACACATATACACAACACTAAATGCAATTTTTCATCGGAAAATAAGAATTGGCTTTACTTTATACTCCCATTTCATACAATTTTCAAGACAGAGCGGGAAGTGAAGGGACCCGAAATAGTAATGGGACACACACAAAGATCTTTTAATGCAAAAATGGTTAATTATGTATTCTTCTCATGAAACGGAGGCAGAAGAAGGGTCTACGAGTCATCCACTGACGTGAATCTAGTATTTATTAGCGAAACAGTCGGTGGAAATGACACGGCACCCCAACCGACAACCTTTCAAATATCATTCTTTTCCATTCCCTCGGTAAATATTTCGTCACAATAACACATTTGGATTAGAGGCATTAGTGGAAATACCAAATGTCAGAAAAGGAACCGCCGTAATATACCTAAAGTACATGCATTCGCGTGTGTACTTTTATTTTCTTGCCTTTCCTACGCCGGGGCAGTTAAGATCAAAGATCACTCTCCTTTCTATTCCACACTTGATAGCATCAAATATAATTTCCGTCTTCCTATAAATTACTCGGTGCAATTAAATTGACTCCCAAGTGCATGCAGATAGTAACAGAAAAGTATATGGACTGTGGTGCAACACGATATTTAAAATCCTATCGCAAACATTTATTTTCCATTCGTAGGAAAGATTAAGAAATGTTCGGTTCAATACTCACCCCGTCTATTTATTGCACTACAAATTAGTCACGGCGTTAATTTAGTTGGAACACCCGTGTGCGTGGAGGAACTTTTATACTGTGCACTTAGGGCTTAATATATGTACATACTAAATAAACCATGTTCAAATGGATGTAAAAAAGTAGCGGAAAGTTACAAAATAAACTTTTTTGAAAACTGAAAATTTTTCAAAACATTTTTTAAAACTTGAATTAAAACAATTTTTCAAAACATTTTTTAAAACTTGAATTAAAACAATTTTTCAAAACATTTTTTAAAACTTGAATTAAA
>JABASH010004149.1:0-14726 GCA_019776445.1 Tomocerus maximus | reverse complement strand
TGCTACAGTCCTACTGCACTTTTTCATTATTTGCCATGGCCATTATGCATTGATAAACTCAGAATAACCATGTTCTGTACAATTTACTGAGTTCGTGACGAATCCAATCACATACAATAAGTGTCTTTACCTACTAGCCATTATTACTGTACACTTATTACTTTGAAGGTTAAAAAATAATAAAAAGGAGCAATGTTTCATATTTATTTCATCTTTTCTAGTAATTTAAGTCGTAAAAACTACGGGACTCACTCATTTTGTGCTGGTCGAATAATATTTGAGCATTTCTCTTCCCACACTCTATAGAGTAGAATATGTTTTTTACTGGAAAGTACAGTAATATTTGTGTAAGTGATGAAATACTGTCCCCTGGAAATTGCAATCTGTCAACGACCCTGATTTCCCTAATGGATGAACACGATCTTCCACTTCATCTGAAGTGTAAGCATATATCGTGTCTACTACGCTTTGTTCTAAAATTCGACTCATAGTTATTAGATGACACTTCACATGCCAACTCCACTTAACGACTCCATTGTGTTGTGTAACTGGTGGAACTTAAGATATTAGACAAGGAAAAGAGGACCTCCACAGTACTTATCAGCTCTTTTGGGAGTGCGTTCATGAAGAATTCAAAGCGTATTATAAATTGCCATGAATATAGTAAGTTGGCATTCTGAAAGGACGTATGCATAGGAAATCTTTCGTGCTCCCTGTCTCGTTTGGTTGGCATCTCTTCACTTTCCTAAACGAAAGACAGATTTTTTTGTTGTTTAACTTTTAACTGGTAATCTCTAGCTATCTCTGGTTTCCTACGTACACGAAGAGAGGAAGGTGGCTTGTGCCCGTGGCTTTCTTCTCTGCTATACAGCCTTTAGAAATTATACAAATTGGATTTTTGAGAGTATGCTTTTTCTGTGGTGATATTCATCGACTTTGACTTACATTGGCTTAGCTTGAGTCTTTTAAACTGTAAACTGACACATGCTTCCAGTCTTGCATTCACAGCTCCCTAGACTCTTTTTCTGTAGACTCGTGCTATGCTATTCAATACTAGCAGATACAAAGAGATTAGTTGAGAGCTTGCTTCACTTCAGAGGACACGTTCTCGAGAGTCCCTGTTGTTCAGAGTGTATAAATATAAATACTATTCAATACGCTAATCTCAAGAATATTTATACTGCACTTATATTTCAGCCACGGGATGTTTAGATAGATTTACATGGTTCACCAACACCATTCGAGCCAATTTGACGAGTGAATTAAAGATAATTTTGTCAATAGAACTCTCTTTATGCTTGATACTCGCAATAAATCCCAACCATAAACAAAAACACATTGTACCGAACATTTACCAGATTCCAACATAGTTTTGTCTAAGACACAAAGCATAGAAACCAGTTGGTGAAATATTGATATCTTTGTCTCACTCCTTAGTTCCAAGATAACTACGCGTAGGTTCATAAATAATTCTCACAAAGAAACATTAGCAAATATTTTATGAATAGGCACATTTACTACGTTTACCTAAATAAATAATCAAAAATCTACAACAAATCTTCTCCCGTGGATTAGGGAGTTTAATTTTTCTAAACTGCGGTGCTTTGTGTCGTAAAATCTCTATTTTCGCTTTCCATAAAGAAAGCTTTAAATCTAGGACTTGTTTACCCATTTTCACAAACTGTGCACAGCATAGCATTCTATTCTATGTTCTATGATGTCGTAGAATTGCAAGAAATATCCTCTCATCTCTAAAGGTAAAGTAAAGGGTTTATTGTACCGTTTTGTTCATTTTTTATTATTGCAGAGAGAAAAATTGGACCCGCGACATTTATGTAGCTAACTTACACAGTATTATGCTATATTATATACTTTGATATAGTAGTTGAGCACATTTTTCTCAGTTACACTTTGATATCTGTTTATAGTAAACAAAATCTTGCGCTCTATCGCTGTCTGAAGAAGATATACTAATACGACACAGTAGTGCAATTGTGTATAGTTGGAAGGAAGCAAGTTGAAATGAGATACCAATTTAGAAGTAGTACACATTCGAGCTGAAATAATGGAAATTTCCTATTCATTCCGTTCTACTTGCTCTTATTTCTAGAGATATCTTTTGAAGAGGAAGTAGCTATATGGATGTGTTTTGTTTTATTATAAAATGTAACAAGCAGTATATTCTCATATCCAACACAATGGGAAATAGGTAGGTTCCTGCTACCTCTGTATACAGATAAAAATTCTCGAACATGGAAAAATATAATATGGAAAGAGAATAGAGATTCATACTGTGTAATCCACAATGTAACACCATAGAATATAGTAAGTCGAGGAACAAAAGATTCTTTTGGCTACTGGTTGTCTTCTGTTGGTCGCATAAATGTATTTCACCCTTCATTACCTAGCACTGTGCTCGTCTTCTGTTTACTATAGATATTAACTCTGACAAATGCAGGGTACTTGTGAAAGGGCGCTAGGCGTCCGAAAGAAAAGATATATAGGAGTGAGAGAGAATAAATGTATCTCTTTGTGTTATCTTATACGATAAGTGCAGCGGATAAGGAGTGGTTATTACCCATCATCCAGTTCTATTCTTTCTCTTTAGCTTTCCTCTGCTTTTTATTTACATAAGGGCTGTCCCGGGCCCGATTTTCGTGGCTCGATATCTTTCTCCGTCCGTTCCCAGCATACTACTCTGTATATTTTCCGTCCATTTCATTTTGTCTTATCTAATGTATGTTGACGCTGCAAAATTGTCTATCTCTCTTTGCTTTTGTTTTCTTTTGTTTTATTCCTTTTCTTCTTTCCCTTTGTTTTTCCTTTTCATTTAACTAACTGATTTCCTTGCTACTGTTGCTGAATTCAACCAAGATGTATTTTCATACTCCTTTTATACACGGATTATATATACTTAATTCTGTTTACTAAAACTTCCCAATGCTATTCCAACTATTTTTTACTATACATAAGTAAACTTCAGTGTATTGTAATTTTCCGCATCTTTGTTTTCCATCTTATTCAATTTAACATGAATACATGTGAACCAAATGGATTATACTTAGTGGATACTTTTAGATATTTCTTTGTTTTCCAACAATTACTCTAGGATATTATTAGCTAGCTTAAAGTTTACTTTATCTAATGTTTCCAAAAACACACAGATGAATCTAAGAGGGCTAAACAAAATGATAGCACAAGGCTTTATTTATACAAAATTATTTAACATTACCCTCATGTGTACTACAAACAACAGTATGTTATTACAAGTGCCTATACATATAAGTACTCTGGGTTCTTAGTGTGAAAAAGAAAGAGTGCACCCGGACTTCCATTACTGTTTCTTAAGTAAATATAGATCCAAATCCAAACCTGTCCATGTCTGCATCTATAGAAAAGAAAACAAAAACTTTTCGTTTTCTTAACTTACTCAACTGAAATAATGCATCCTGTATTCTATTACATACGCTACTTACATTAACTCTTTCTACTACTACAAAGGCTCAGTCAGAGTCCGCAGAGGAACCAAGTGCTCTTAATGGTTCAGATGAGTCGAGGCACAGTCTCTCTCTAACTTTATCAAGTACCTACTCACATATTGCAATAATATATACGATTTTCTTTTCTCTAAAAGAGCATACATAAAATATACCTATGTAGACATCATAATGTAGAGAAATACAATACTTTATGAAAACAACACAGATGAAATTGGAACAAGTACCTATATAAACTAACAACGGTAGATATATTTAGTTTTCTAGATCTAGACTTGTATACAACTGTGGTTTTGTTGAGTTAACTCACTTGAATCTTTTCATTAGTAGCAAACCAAAGAAGAAACGTACTCTAGATGTATATGGAAATGAATAAACTTATTTACGATTTTGTACGTGCTATAGTAAATAACTGGTCCGTGTATAAATGTATGTTTTATGGACTTGTTACTTCATGTTAGGTCTAGGCAATTACTCTACATGTGTTACTAAAAGGCAAAAAACCTCGCAGATTTACTGCTCCATATCAATTATAACCTTTTACTAGGTGATGTTAATGGATTTGTATTCTAAAATATTCAATTTTATAGGAGCTATAAATTTTGGCAACCCTAAATTGTGGTTACTAATAGAATTGCTCAGGGTTTATTATTTCTGTACTTATAATTGAGAGAGATGGTTCGTTTTAGCCTTGTAGAAAAGGAAATTAATAGTGCATGTGTACAAGAGTAACATGATTGTGTTATTTGATTAATTTCAGCTGTCGACAAGTATGTGGAGAGAGGCTGTTAATGCGTCTCATCTCATTAACTGACAATCAGTGTGATTAAAAGCGTTTGAGGAAAAACATCGAAATAAAAGCTATAAATAGTGGAGTTGAGTGGATTAGAGATTATATGAAGTGCTAAAACGTAAAGTAGTGACAAAATAAAAATAACTCGGGGATATAATCATTTGAAAAGAAATTGATTCTACGGGGGAGTCGACTTGGTGTTTGTTGTTGTGCTTTGAGCGTTAAATCGTTTCATTAGCTCCTGTTCGTTTGAGTCGCTGACTCCTTTAAGAATAAATTAAAAGGAAAGATAAATCCACGATGTGGGGGCTGAGAGAAATTATTCATAAAGGCTCGACTTCGTTCTGCTTCTTGGTCATCCTACTCTCATTTTTCATTTTCTCGGCTTTTGGAGCAAGCGGAGGTGGACCCGGGATGAGTTCTGCACAAATTCCATCCTATTCCAATAACAACATTGCCAGCAATAAAGAGGAAAATCAGGGTCACAGTGTGAGGAAACCTTGGCTTGCGTCTATTAATCCACCGAATGTTCTTTTACTCACTACACCGTCACCGAAAAGAGCTACGAGCGGAGGAAATGCGAGAAAACCTTTGAAACTCAGCCAGGTTAGTTTTCTTCATTCGTCTTCTTGAATTTCATTGAACTGCTATGTTTTGTTACTTGTAATATACGATCTTTATAACATATTTTATCCTTAAAATCAACATACACACCAAACAAAACCTAACTTCATGGGAGAATGACAAATGTACATGATGCAGATATCTGCACTAGTACGTATGTAAATACTCCTAATGCGTGGGACCTTTGTGAAAATAACCGTATATTTATTTCAATTTGGGACTTTTGACACTTTAGTGTGTAGGTGGTTTCGTTGTTGGTTGTGGCACTCAAGAAACAGGGAGGTAAGTACCGAAAAGTAGCACGGTATGTCAGGATACCGTGCTAAAATGTTATTTATCAAATTGAAGGCTAAGGTTAAACACACTGAAGCAAGAGAGTTTATGGACATTCAATGTTTTCCCCGATGGAATACCATGGCATGGTTTTTTCCACTATAAAAACTTTTTAGACTTTAATAAAACTTAGGAAGTCTAGAAATAAATATGAAATTGTAGTGAGTAAAATGCAGCAGATGTATCAAATGGTCTTCCTCCATGGCCTTTGCATCTTTAAGAATTTCCCAATTTTCCCGATTCTTTTTATAATGTTAAGTCCTATTGCATGCATCAGATGATAAGACAAGTTAGAAGCTGCAGTTGCATTTTACGACTTCACCGAACTAGGCTAAATGTTCAGTTAAGCCAACAGAACTGATTTCATGAGCGTATTATGTTCGATTTCCTCTTCTAAGTCTTCTACTTTGCATTTCCATTTAAATTTCTTATTATGATGATTAATAGCCTTGAATTTTATGTAAAGATACATGTTTCTTTGTGGAGAGTTGGAGACGATACATGCCCGGTCCTAAATCAAAGCAGCCAAAACTTATCTAATCTGCCAGCCTATAAATTCTTGGTAGTGTTTGATAAATCAATTTAAAGACACGAGGGAAGTCAAACGGAATGCGCCAATATTTTCCTTATCCTCTGCCTCTACAGAAAAGCCGTATTTACAATTCTATATTCTGTATACCCACTTATCATTCCCTACATTTTTAAAAAGCAAACATTCTCGTTTACCAACTAAATTGAGAATGGCAAGAATATTTTTGGCTTTTCACTCGTAAATATTTCGTTATTTTGATTAACTTACATTTTGAGGATGTCTCAAAGTTATCTGTTGACAACATGCAAATGCATAAATGGAAGGAAAGATTTTTTAAACCTAATATTATTTATTAGCTGTGTATATACCAATGCATCGAGAAACTTGCATTTATCGTAGATGTACGAATAAAATCTATTTATACAGGACAAAAAACACCAAGCACCGAATGAAATCGATTCTGAAGTAAAAGTTGGGAAGTCAATGCAGTATCAAGTCATCTCTGGGAAAGATGAAGTTGGTTACAATGTTGGGAAAGGGCGTTCAGAAATTGGATCGTATGAAGATGTGCAGGAACTGCTGGAGCAGTTTATTAATGCAAAGCCTGACCTGACTAATAATCTCGATGTAATTACTCAAGCCTTCCGCTTTGTTAAGTTGGACTCTCATCTCAGCAATTTAGTTAATCAAGTAAGCTTTTCTTTCATCCCTCCTCCATTTGAATCTCTGTCTTGTCTCTATACCATTCCAAGTGCAAATACCACTTTATGTACATTGGGAGGAGAGGTTATAGTATATGCACCACTAACGACACCATAACAATGTATACAGTCACCATTACATTGTTCTTATAAAGATAAATAGATGTACATATGTTTCTCAATTAAACATCGAAGCGAAGCTAATGCCTTGTGCACCTACGAATCATCCCATTAATTTATTCGTTAAAGTAGGTTTTTCAGACGTAATGGTTTATGATTATATTTTACTAGCGGCAACCTAGCACATGTGCTATGCTATAGGTGTTGAATCTGTTGAAATATGTTAAACTTCCGCGCATGCCTGTTAACAGGAATTTAGAATATAAACTATAAACACTAAACGTATAAGTCCATAGCGCCTGCGTACAAACGAATTTATTCCAAACCCCCTTATTCCATTATTCCAAATTCCAACCAAAGCAAACTCTCTTACGATTTTATCTATAGTAGTGATTTGGGAACAAGTTATAGTACCTAACGCCTGTGTTACTATAATAATAATATTTTATGGTCGTGAGCTGTAAACTACAGCACACAGTTCTTTGGCAAACTATATGCTTAGTAATTCATAGTGTTCTAGGAAATGGGCGTATTATTATTATGACAATGTAGTTATTTAACAAAACAAACTGCGTCTTTTCATCAATTTCGGCAATTGTTGCAACCTTTTTTGAAAGTTGTAGTTTGGTGTAATGTTATCTAGTAGGTGTGCAGTAATTCAAGAAAAAATATTGTGTAACTAAAGAGAAATATTTAGATGCTTATTAACGGAGACCTTTGCAACTTTGTTGACAGTTTTGGTGGTGGCACGGGCAAAGGCAATGACAATTGTGTTTTAATAGTTTCTTAGCGAGATTACTTGCCATTAGTCTGTATAGGTACATTAAATTCAAATGCTTTTAGTCAATCACTGTGATATTGTGCGTTTAGGTGCAATGCACAAAGTCGGTGATGAAATTTAGTGAACATTTCAGCTGTAACGTTAGAAGAAAGTACTATATAGACTCTTGAAAGCTATTATTGCCAATTATAGGGCTGCACGGAATGCAATTCAATGGAAAAAAGAATAGAGTAGAGTCAATGAGATGTGAGAAGACCACCCAATGGCCAATTAGAACTTTCGTTGTCGAGTCACCAGCCATTCTTACTTAAATGTCCTAATACTTTATCCTAATTGACCTGTAACTCCAAACTATAAGAAAAATAGCATATATTTACTTGCACTTTGAGTTCGTCGGCAGCAACTCCTTAAAAGAGTAATGGCATAATGGCTACCTATTGGACAGTGATAAAATCCAAGAAATGCAAAACGGGCTATGTTTAAAAAAACTGCAAACAATAAATATATTATAATGTTCCCTACATTTCAACTACAGTTATTCAGAAGACAACAGGCAAATCGCACATCTATATCATATATTTATAATCTATTTTCTAGTTAGTAAAATTATGCCCATTAGCGTCACAGTATATTGTGATGTAAATATATCCATCTGTACTGTGTTGAAATTTGTTCTGTGGAAATAACATTAATACAAGTATGTGGGTCGTATTGGTATGTAGAAGTAAGTAATTTGTGCACACGTAATGATTTGCAAAATATCAAAACTGAAAGTTATTGGAAAAACTGTTTTCTAGGATATTATTTGTAGCACGAAAGTTACTGCATTGAAATAACATGAAGTGTGAGTGTGATGGTTTGCTTCTTGTTAAGTTCAATTTTGTGTTTTGTTTCAGTTGGCAAAGCTTCAAGAAAGTCATGAAAACCTGCAAAGTCTGACAGTTAAACAGGAAACTAAGTTTGAGATGTTGGCAGAGGCAATGAAAAGTATGGGTAAGTAAATTCGTCTCTGTCTGCATGTCTTCTGCACTTCTTCACTATGGGTCAATATCTACAACTACAATAATATAACTCTGAAAGTAATACAATATCAATGATAATATTTCAGTTATTTTACGCAACATTTCCCCTTTTGACTAACGTGGTAATTGAGTATGAATAATCAGTACCCGTTTTGTCATGAAAATCAGTTTAGATGTGCAAATGTTCTACGCTGAATTTCAATTTGTGTGTGACAGTAGACGCAATTTTCAATTAGGTTGTTTATGCCAAAACTCCATTGTGTAGATATTTCAAAGCTTAGTGAGAATTGTATGGTAAAATGGAACTTTTGGCTAGGATAACGATATCAAGGCCTAAGTGAAATTCTCATTTCATAACTACCTAGTATTCTCAATGAGAATGTTACTGACAGGATTAAATTGCAATATTTTTGTAAAATACGTACCTAAACCGTATCCGAAGCCACTATTGATTACCGTTTTCCCACATATCGAGTTAGTAGGAGTGAAAATAAGAGCACATTTGTGGGATATAGATGTATGTCAACATCAGCGTTTGTCCTAGTCTTATAGCTATGATATAGGTACATAATTGTTCCACCGATAAAGCAGCTTCTCGTAACAAATGCTCTAGTAGTCGATTGAGGCAGTCTGAAAATGAGGGCAAAAGTCAAATAAAATTGAAGTATGTTCATAGATTACGTACTGAAAGAATAAAGTACTTTACTACACAATCCACTGTATGAACTTTTTCTTCCGATATGAAAATCTATGGACTATATGCCGACTGCAGTGAAAATATTCATGTATAACTCAAGGCGTTTCCACAGATTATATAACTGAAAGTTGCATCATATTTTTGCATTTACATCTGTTTGAACATTGAAAGGAATGTCTTGTATATGATTAGTAGGCATATGTACGTACATTGTAAATCAGCACATAGTAAGTACATAATTATTATGAAACTCTGCTAATAATATTCTTTTCCACAAACAGCTATAGTAGTTGCAATGAAATAATAAGCAACTGCCTCCAACAATCTGGAAGATGTTCTTTTGGATGAAAAATCTGTATGTATAGCACTATATGACTACATAGTTTCCTTTGTCTTCCTCAATAAAAAGTGAGGATGAAAGTATCCCGAAGAGAAATGAGAGGGTTTTGCCAGCTTGTTTCTTTATACTTTCGCCAAAATTCAAAGAGAATAGTTGGCCACGTAATTGTGTGTTTAGTTTTACTTTTGGGGAAAAGTTTGGCCTAAGGTTGTAAATAGAGATAGCAGTAAATGATATCAGAGCTAAACTTCTGTTTATATCGAAAAGGATCTTGACTTTCCATGACCTGTGCATTAGTAAAAGTTACTCACGGTCTGCCTTGTGCTTTATTAGTGCACAGACCTTCTTTGTAGTTCTCAACTTCCTTCTCATTCAATGTTGTTAATAATGTAATACAATGCTCCGCATCATCTTGCTTCATTTCTCATCGTTTTTGTTTGGCTTACATAATCTATAGTGGGTGGGTGGGCACAGGTATACTCCATCTTCCACGTACAATTCCCGAAGGCTTATGTAGTTAATAAAAATAGTATCTATTGTATCTTTGCGAAATTAAGTTCTTAGATCAGACGATACAGTTGCACTTTCCCATTTACCAATTACAAAAACGGTGCAAATTATTTCAGGTGCTACATGTATTTATCTTTACACGTTCATCTCACGTACCCTTTTCTTAAGTAAACGCTGAAAAGAAATAGACACCTACAAAATTGTCTGGGACTATACCTTTCTTGTGTGTACTATTCTCATCTATAAATTGTTTGTTTACGCTCAGCTTACTCTTTATCTACGGAATCAACCAAGCTGAAAGCAGTAGAAGAGAGGATCGAGTCGGAGATTTCAACGATGAACCAAAGGCTAGAATCCGCAGTGGAGAATGTAATCAAATCATCCGCAACGTAAGTAATTATTTTTCGCTTTTCTTCTTTCCCTAAGAATTCTGCGGTTTGTTTCTCTTTGGCTACAGTCTTCTCCAGTTCTGTTGGTATTTTATTATCTATAAATTATTACACTACTAGGTATATCTATAGATGATATAGGATAAGATTTTAAGCGTTTATTTTCCCATTGCTACTTGTTTCATTTGTAAAGTAGTGATAATAATGAGTTTTGCAATAGACTTAACTTTGAAAACTGATAGGTATTCTGTTTAAATCTTGTAATCCTACATGTGTAGAGCTCCGGTAGACTAATAATAGTCGGTATGAAGAAAAGGACTTCTGACTTGTCAATAGAGGGTTAAATTAAAACTTTCAGCCTACCACAACTTGAGTCGAGTGCTACTGTGCTCTTGCTAAATTGCTCTGTGCTATATTGCAATTTAAAGCAGAGTGAGAGGAAAACAAATCAAGTTCAAAACAATGCAATGGAAAGCCAAAAGAAGAGTATTATTGACTAGAGATAAGTGAAAGCAATAGAAAATAGCAGAACAGAATGTCCCACTCATTCCGCTGTTCCTGATTAGTTTTTGCTGTCTATCTGTATTCTGTTTCTCTTTTGCGTAGTTTCTGTTTTATTACATTTCCTTCTACAAAGTTACTGCTCCTCCGATTTTCTAAATTAGTTTGTTTTTCAAAGTTTGGATTGTAATACCGTACCACTACTGCATGTGTGTAGGTAATAGAAAAACAAATAGGTAGTGCTGATACTGATAGCATTAGGTACTTTTCGATAGCGTGGGTTTAAAGCTAACATAGGTAGTTTCTCTAAGTAGAAGAATCTAGGTTAGAACCGACTGCTATGTGGAATGAGCTTTATGTACTACTTATCTGTGTACTTACCAAGCTCCATGTATTTAGTCAGTTAGGATTTGCCATGTACCTCAGAAGGAATTGGCTAGAAAGTTCGCAATTTTACAATAACGAGCTGTGCTTTACATAATGCAAAAGTTTTTATTAGTAAATACTTTCACTCTGGCTTTTTTGTATTTAACTTTTACAACTCCTCGACAGTTTCTCCTTTCATATGATAAAATTCTTGCTCCACTAAAAGAGTTAATTCATCCGCTTCGGATTTCTCATTTAAAATTGCCTTATCAGTAAGAAAAGATAAGCGAAGTCCATCCACATAGCTGAGCATTGTTACTGCAATCGCTGAAAAAATATTTAAGTAGCTGAATTAGTAGGCTGTTAAAATTGTGAGGAATAGATGTATTTAGTCAAACCTGCACTTCCCCCAATGATAGGAGCCCAGAATGCACAGTCAGTCATTTCGTAGTCTCCACCAAAACTAATTTTCTCGGAAGGTCCAGGAAAATTAGACATGATGATTGTTCCTATGTAATTCTGCCACATAATTTCCCTAAGTGTTACTGGCCAAGTTGCAAAAACTGGTGTAATATAAAAGTTTGCTAGTGTGACAGGAGAATTTTTGACAGCTAGCATTGTGTTTTGTGCATGGTTTATTCGTTCTGTTGAAGTTTCAGCTCCAGTGGGCAGTGGAATAGCAACACACGACCTGTTTATTATTTAATTTATTATCATGCGAGTTTTGTAATCTAATTACGATAAGGTGGTTATTAATAACAAATAGGCCACTTACCAGTGATTAACAAGTTTCTCTATCGGGTGACTTTTCCAAGGCAGAGGTGACATTGCTCTCATAATCTCCGGGATATCTTTCTCCATTCCATGACGCTGGAAATATTTTCGGATTCCCCCAGCAAGGCCTGCGAGTAGAATAGCTGTGAAAGTAACTCCGCGTTTCCGGCTCGTTTCTTTTATGATTTGAATTGGGATCTTGTTCGTCCATGTACTGTGACATTCTTTCTTCAATGCTTTCTCAGGCCGAAACCAAATATTATTATCCGTGTCCGTCAGATATCTGGTATGTAAGTAAGGTAATCGAAAGAGTAAATCTGCGCCTAATCGCACTCTGTCTAGGAAGCTAGGCTCTCTCCATGGAGGACGACGAACATCATCAAGACTTAGCCCACACAAATTGCTCATTAGAACTTTAAGTAGTGAATATCCGTCAGCCATTCCGTGATGCACCTAGTGTGATGAGCCATAAAAAGTAATATTGAGAGACTTGGTGAACATTTCATGTATGAGGCTTACATATAGTGCCTATTTATGTACTCCACTTCTTTTGGCTTAGCTAGCGGTTTCTTGGATTAATATCCTTGGTAAGTGTAGGTAGCTAGTAAAAGGAAAATTGAGATAATATGCAACTTACTCTAAAGATCACTGCAGATTTCATGTGGTTACTTTGACCGTAGCCATTCCCCGATTTACTTTTCTCCAGAAGCTTTTTAACAAACAGCAGCTCCCAGTATGGTCTTTTGCGGGGAAATCCTTTCGTAGAGATTCTACCCATTTCTCCAATTAAATCTTCCTCGTTCCAAACCTCCCTCTCCTCATCTTGTGCATCTGTCAAAGCCTTGACATGATTTTCGATGGCGAAATTCTCGTCCCATTTCCAAAAATGATGGCCCAGCCATTTTTCAAAATACTGTTGGAATTTTGGATAGCACAATTCTCCGTCTTTATTTTCCGCCCAAATTACATTTTCTTCAAATAAGTCACGGAATTGTGGTAGGTTGGGAGATCCATCTAGAACGGCTATTCCAGTTATAGTAATTAATGGCTTTGAATGAACCTTGTCTGTAGCCAAAAATGAATCCCGAGGAGCCAGTATATCACCCCAATCAGGATGAAGACGCTTTGCCAATTTTGCAACAAATAGACGGTAGAAATACCAGGGAGCAATTATTAATATCGTTAAGATAACATTAAACCAATAAATTGGGATTGATAACAGTTTCAAGAAAAATACAGACAATGTCATTATGATCACTTTATAACTTTGCCAAAAACACCTAAGTCAATGTTGTAGAAAAGATACTGATATAATTATTACAGAGTGAGTAAGGCACGGCAGAACTTCTAGTGTTATAATGGAACAAAATTTAGTTGGATGCGTAAAATAGTTAAGCTACCATACTAGCGTGAGGGATACTAATGACTGAGCAGCATTACAAAGTAAATGTAAAACTTGAGTCAGTATTGGTACTTTACTTATTACTTATTGTTCATCATTCATATAGTGTGTTATCCCCCACTAATACTTGACTTTGAATGCCAATGTAATTAATGGTCAAGGTTTCGACATTTCTCAATTCCCACACAATAGTCTTGGTCTGGATGTCTAAAAATGAAAGAAGTCTTTGAAAATTGAAAATCTAAAATGTTAGAATTATTATTTATTTGTCCTAATGCAAAATATCATCAATGGATTTGACTTTTTAATATGGACAGAATTACTTAATAAAATAAATTTTCGCATACAGCTTTGCTGGCTATATTTACTACTAATTATCTATATAAAAATTAAGCTGCATGTACATTATTTATTATGGTAGCAAGAAAGGTGACAGAATTGCGTACAGTGTTAGTGATTGATTATCGCTGGAAATGTAAGTAATGATTACCATAATATTTCCCCAGAGAATTGTCAGTGATTTTCAGACTTAAACTTAGTCTAAAACATTGATCATTCTATCATTCCTATCTGCAAAGGGGAAAAATTACCATTGTACACTATGGGATTGTCCCACGAAACACTGCTTCGGATTATTATGGCCTGTATAGGTTTAAAGATTGTACTAGCCTGGATACACTTAAGAGGACACTAATTTTAAACAAGAGCTCCATTGAACATCAGAATATAATTTTTATTGATTACATCGATGGAGTATCAACCCCAGAAAGATAACTTGTACATTACAATACACTGACTGAAACCAATAAATAGAGTTATTTGTTTTTTGTACGCAGCTACCGTAATATGACTCTCAGTTGCACCATGCACAGTCTGGTGACCCATATGCTCTCATATCACATATCTAAAGTTTATCATTTGTTACAGATATCTAGCTAGTCTGTATAATAAGTATGTTGTGCTTTCTGTACTTGTAATCAGTTTACCAATTAAATTACGATAACCCTTCATCTTTGTCAATTTCTATGCAAACATTATTAGTACATGGATATAATAATAACATAGCCCCCTATCTATAATATAATAATATTATTTTAGTAAGCCACGCCACTACACTAATATGTACTCTATTGCATAGTATATTTGTCTGAGCCATAAGCCCGATAGCCTTTGCCCCATATCAAAACACGTTCATGAAATGACATGCAATTTTTAAACTGAATACAGTATGTGAATAAGTATGTGTTTATTACTATCACTACTATACGATAGTACTATTAACTATATACGTAACACATACTTGTGTTTCTTATGGTGCTAATGTAACTATATTAGTACATATGG
>JABASH010004148.1:0-14727 GCA_019776445.1 Tomocerus maximus | reverse complement strand
TCAACGTGCAACTTAGTATGCATTTGAGGATGTTAGCATAAAGTACTATTTTATTATTTTACTTATTCTCTATTCTCTATCCACCACGCATCCGCCAAGGACAGAGATTCTGCAATATAGACATGCTTATTATTCCCCAGAAGAATATAATGAAAAATACTACTTTGTCAGAAAGCACGATTCTCTGACGCAGCAATCAACAAAGTGAAAGTAGCGTTGAAAAATTTTGTATTTTCAAAATATACCATAACATTTGGAACATCTGAAAAAGGAGAAAGTACATATTATAACTAATAAGGATTCGTCTGTATGTCTAGAGGATATTTGTATTTAATGTTACTTACCCAGAGGATCGTTTGTTGTTTCTGTACACCTACTCTAACATAAATATAATACATGTAGTATTGGAGTAGTTTCAACTAATGTGTTTTTGGTCTGTTGTAAAGTGTTCCAGAGCAGAGCAGATTAAATTTTGGTGTTTGGAGTGTATAGGAGGAACATTGGCAATGTATCCACAAACACATTACCGTTGATAGCACAGTGCAATACGTATTTGTGTTGTGTTGAGCAAACTGTTGCCGTTATTCGGCAGACTCCTTGAAAAATGATTACTGTGAAGAGCAAACGAAGCCAAAGCAGAAGTACTGCATGACCAGAGAAAGTAGACTTTCTCCATTTCTTATGTAAATAGAAAGAAATAGTAGAGAAGCCTATACACAGTTTGAAAAGTACAAAAAGTAACTTTTCTCGGTATCTTTAGTGTTGATATGTTGTTAAAACGCAGAGGTAAGTAAAAGCAGGCGCTGGAATTCTCCTGGTAGTTGGTAAGGAATAAGACTTTGTGCCTGGAGTACTAATATCAATCGGAGCGTAGAGGTAATGGTGAATGACTTGACTACGGTTAGGTTTGGTTTGTCTGGTTCTGTTGTTTGCTGGATGAGTGGTTTTGTTCCATTTAGTTGCAGTGCAATGTGATTGCCTTGTCTTGTCTCTTGGTTTCCTTGCAGTGTATCGACAGGGAGACAAAGGAACCAGTTGGTATGCCGTTCTCGTCGGCACTCTTGATGTTCACGTATCAAAAACGGGAATCGTCGAGGTATCTTTCTCTCTCATTCTAGATATATCATCTCCCCACCACTTCTCCACGCTCTCCTATTTTATTCATCTACTTTTTCCAAAACATATCTGTCTTTCCTCCAGACTCTGCTTTAACAACTCTCACTCAAAGCCACATACCATAATGTAAAATAAATACACACAATGCCCAAGCCTCACGGAAATATTCACGGGAACAGAATAGAAATTTTACATTCTCCTCCATTTCTCTCATGCAAAGATCATTCACTAAACACATGATGCATTATATCTTCTAGTACGTACCCAAAATATACATCCATTCTACACGTATGTTATTACATTATCTAGCTCCCATTTTTCCCTCACAAGATTGGATTGTCAAACAAAGTGGGCTGGTGAAAAATGAGAGAATATTATATCCTAGTTCATAACAGTCACCATCCATAGGAAAGATACAAAAGAATAATGTGATCTGTAATGATAATATCTTATATACCAGTCAGTCCAGTCAGTCGCCATTATTGACCTGTTGGTTTCCCACACATTACATGTAAACGTGTATGGAATTTCAGTCCTTTCCTTAGATGTTCCTTTTATTTCATTTATTATCGAATCAATCACTTTCAATATATCTATTACATTATGAATATCGATATGAACCATCTAGCCAGCTATTCTACATTAAATGTTAATTTCATAATTATTATTACATTTAGGCATGAAACCTAAAATGTTACTTTCCAATGATTTTACAGTTTTAAATTGTTTACTTTGTTTCAAATTCGTATTATTCTGTCACCAAAATAATCTGTATATGAAGCGGTTTTGGGAAACTAAGAAAAAAATGTTCAAGCCTTCTGAATCAAATATTTAGAAGAGTTGGTTGTGGCTGTTATGTCAATTTTGCGATCCTGAGAAAATGTGTCAGAAAAAACATCTGTTACCCAATATATTACACAGCAAGATGTACATTTCTTTGTTGTTTTTTAAAGGATATTAATGCAGTCTCAAGAAGCCTTGGCATGGGTTCGTTTTTTGGCGAGTCAATTCTTGATGATTCTCCCAGAGAAAACACCATCGTTACGAGAGAGCCTTGTCAACTTCTTCGCGTCGAACAGAGAGACTTTAGAACTTTGTGGCAGGTGAGGAACATTAATCTTCTTTTGACCTTTATATGTCACACGCCTTTACAGCGTTATTACAAGGAAATTGGTATTGTTCCCGTTTTGGAAACATTGTTTGTGTACCACACACTGTGAAAGAATATAAATTGCCATTTGATAGATCTTAAGCCAAGTAGGTAATTCCGACAGAATTTCTGCGAGATTCCTAAATGAATCTTTGCTGACCTAGTTATAAATTAACTATCTATGATTAAATACAATTTATCTAATTGATGGTTATCATTAGACTCTGGTGAAGTAAGGCAATTATTTATGGAGATTAATTTAAGGTCCATTAGTGTCATTTCATTTATGTGACTCTCTCCTCTTTGCTCATTCAACTAATTATTTCTTCCAAAGTCACGAGAGATCCTTTTGTACCCTTGCCATGTAAAATTACTCTAGTTAATGACAACCAGATTTGAGAATCAAGTAGGAAAACTGTTGTTTGTGTATCTTCTTTCTTAAACCACTTCACTTTCTCCATTGTAATCGTATTTGTCAAAGAATTTGGAGTAGAGATCTTTACTATGTTGATCTTGTCATTGAAAGACGGAAATATTCTGCCGTTTAAACTCTACGGGCATCAACTATATGCGGGAACGTCTGACCTTTCTACACTACCGTTATAGTTTATGGAGGCTGAATGATAATAGAACTTTAAAAGCAATAAGCTTTCTCTGTTTTCCTTTCCTTCATTGTATTTCTGCACAGTAAGTTAATTCTAAAGGACAATAAATTCCACCTCTCCTGAACATTCTGAATAATCGTTCGCTATGTTATACTGAAGTTTAGTTTGAAAGTGAAATCTCCATTGCTCCCTCAGCAGACTCAGCACGGTAGAATTATTTAATTGAATTTGGCTTTACTATATTTCACTTGCTCAACCAGAAACTTGAACCCTGGAGATAGATTGGCGAAAGTTCCCATGCAACAAACTTATTTAGTCGTGAGAATAAACCCCTTCAGTGTCTGTCGAATCAAATTTCTTTTAAGCTAAATAAGTGCGAATGTGAACATCTACGAAAATCGTCTATATCAATCTCGGAAAATAAGATCTGTTTGTGGAAGCAAATCTGGCGAATTTCGAATGCTTAGTTTTCAATTTCATGTTCTAAATCCATATTTCCAGTACCCAGGGATTTTATCACAAATATTATGCAATTTTCTATCAATACCACTGCAAGCTACAACTTTTTTCTGAAAAAATCTAAAGAATCCACTATTTGTAAGAGATTTAATGATTATTATAATAACCCAGATGATTTATGCAATACTTATTAGAGTAATAATTACACTGGCTCAGAGTGTTATTTTAAGAAGCATTCACGGTCTGTGCGCCATGGTCTTCAAGACTTGAGAAGCATATGATAATTCCAGGCAAATATTAAGGAAACCCAAGCCCGCTTCTTATTTTTAGTCTTCCAACCAATCCTCTTCGGGGAAAAGGACGTAAAACTGTAGTCTGAAGTGCTACGTTTACGTCTAGCCACAATCGAGGATGTATTTTAAGTGAAAGAAGATTCCAGCATTTTGGCCGACGAATGCGTGTGGAAATCATGATTAGCAACTAACTAGGAACGAACTCATTAAGAGAAGAGCGAAGACAGACGGAGTCAAAACTCAAGTTACTCTCACAGAAGACAGAGTCAGCGAGAGTGGTTAGATAGAAGGAAAAAGTTCTGGATTAAACCACACTCGGATGGAATCGTAATGGATTGAAGGACGTGCTAGCGACTTGCGAATCATTAAATTGGCAAGATTAGCGTGGCTTCGCATTCATATAGTACAAAGTGCAAACTGCATAGTATTACGTAAGCAGAACACAGTTTTTTACACACGAGACTACATTTATATGCTACTGAACATGAAATTGAACTCCACAGTGCCTATTTTTAAGACGGTCCGTGCACATAAAGAGTTTCGAGCCAGCCCATTTTCCTCAGCAATTTCAGCTGAGATACTACTATATTGTATTTTCAATTGTAAAAGACATTATTACGCATTAGTAGTCAATATAATTTCGGTATATGGCTTTACCTGATATATAGCTTGTGGTTTATGTAGTAAACCAACAGAGCTAGCTAAATTTACTATGTTACTCATTCTGAGTATTTTTTGGAGGATGTAGGTTACTTTGTATAGTGTAGCCGTGAAGAGGATTTCTAAACACACACACACGATACTGGAGATTCCTTCTGGAAATCAATATTCTTTGAAGCAGATATGAACAGATGCACAGAATAATCATCCTTATGCTTTTATAGACACTCTATAGTCCCCTTAAGCCAAATTACTGCAGATACTCCCTCTAAATCTCTGCATCACATTAATCCAAGTCCAGACACGACAGATGAGCACAGCCCACAACAGTTTAGACTCTAACTACACTATGGACATTCCCAGTATAGCTAGTGTAATTAATAGTTAGCTATTCTTTTGTGGTATATACATCTACAACATCTATATAATACCTGTCCATTAGCACTATAGTAGTTTCCGTACGGTACTTTAGCATAGATAAGTAGCGGTAGCTTTTACTATTTATAGGGGATGTGATTGTGCTTGTAATACAACGTAGTTCCTTTTGTTAGTGGACAATTAATGCAGAACGTAATTATTTCCAGCCGCTGCATCCCATTCTGCACCGCACTGTTTAATAAACATATCTTTTAGCTTCATATATATATATAGACTCCTTATATCCCTCTATACTATAATATCCAACATCATTGGCAGATTTTGCTGAGTTGCAGTTTTACAAGCATATAAAAGAACAAACTCTTCTGTTCCAATGAAAATGTAACAGGAGAATGTGTATGTTTACTTCAGAAACAGAGACAATTAACGAATTTTATTATACTCAGGAGTTAGATATGCTTACATTTTCAGGTAGCATGACATTACTTCTGATCATTACGCTTCACAAAGCTATAGTGATAATGTAAATTGACTTGGACATTATCCAACTACTGAATTTACCTCAAAATGCTAGATGTTGGACATACAATGTAAGTCATATGCAATGTATACAAATGGAAAGTATGAGTATCTAATATAATTATACCACTCAAGTACATTTATTTCCAGACCCTACTCACCCTAATGCTATACCTATATGGTGTCAGGAATTGGTAGCCTAATAGCATAGAAGAAGATAACAATGGATGATTCATCATAGAATGCGAATTTAAAATATTTGACTTGTTTTTGACAGAATGTAAACATAAAGACAAAGGATCTGTGTAGGAAGTAATAGCGATGCCCATAGTGTAGTCAGCGTGGAAATAAATGGGAAGGTTTTGTTGGGAATAGGAACATACTCTCGGAAATAGCAATAAACATTCTTTGTCATAGAAAGGAACAAAGTAAATAGATTCGTATGAGTAAGCTAAGCTTTTGAGTCCTCTGAGTGCTTACTCTGATAGTATGTATTAGTATAAATATAGGAACATCAGAAACCATTTTATTCAGCAAAAATTCACACACACACTCAGAAATTATAGGACAGAGGGAAGCTCACATTGGCTGAATATTTTAAAGTAAAGTACTTTGTTTGTTGAAGCGAAAGGGAGAAGAAATTACACGACATGACAGAGATCAAATAAATGAAACTGAAGCGCATACCTAAATACGAAGAAACCTTTTGCAATCTGACTTTTGTTTGTTTAGATCTTATGCAAGGACGAATATTTGCATGTGGAAGGCACATCAATTCTCTCTATTGCTTTATGAAATTCTTACAGAGAGGAATGCAATTTAATTGTAATGGTTAGTGAACACGAATTGCTTATCACATATGAGAAAGATATCGAATTCCCCTCGCCTCAGACTCCCCTTTGATACACAAATAAAAGTACGTTCTTCATTTGACTAAAATACTTCAATATTCCACTTTTGCAAAAAGACCTTGGATTCAGAAAGTGTGCCACGCAAGTACAATTAAAATATTTCAACCCTTGGCCCATGCAAAGTTTTCGCATTGAACAAACTCGCAGAATGCACATTGCACATGCAATTGTTCCCTTCGGGAGAGTATCAAGGAGAAAATTGTCTGTTTCTATATTGTGAACATCTATTATTGTGGTAGGCTAATAATAGCTGAAGAAGACATTATCTTTAAGGTTAGTGTGTAGACATTTCAATTAAAGAATTGAGTTTAGGGCACTTTTTGAAAAAATATGGGCTAGTGTATGATAGACAGTGCAGTGCTTCTACTAAATGATTTAAGGGAACGGAAGGGTGAGTGAATTGCAGAAAACTGCTAATCAGGTGTATTGATTAAATTTTAGCATTGGAAATTACCGCAATGCAGAATAGCTAATATTGAATAGAATCCGTTGCATTCACTTGAGATTACATTACTATTACTGTACAGTAAGGATATGGGAGTTATAATATATTTGTAAAGAAACGCTATGAATTTATTGTTAGCATGTAAGCACAAAATGCTGGCTTGATTTGCACAGTTACTTTATGTACATAACTAAACAAGCAAAGTTAAATTATGTGGCCGACTAGGCTCGGTTTGAATTTGGTTTGACACGAAGTATTATCAATAGGATAGAGTAGCTTTAGATATTTACATACAGTCAGTGAGCTACCTCCTGTGTGGTGCAGTGTCGTGTAATGATGGGAATTCCGTTGCTTTTCTTTTATGTAGATTCACAGGTCCCTTTTCTTGTTTGCATTTGTACTGCGTGGTGTTCTTTATAGCAAAGTTATGCTCAAGCTATGCAATGTTTAGAGTGAATGCATATTAATTCGTGTTGTTCTTTTCCAATTGCCGACAACTGTCATTAAGCACTTGCTCTTAAAGATAGTATGATTCATTTTGACGCGACCAGGTTGAGTAAACCAACAGTTAGCATCAAAGATAGCAAAGAAGTAAAACATGAAGATTCCCGAGTTTGAATGGTTATTAGATTAGAGTAGTACACCTATTAGTCCGATATCAACTTGTTTTGTTTACCCATAGAATCTTCTTTGTAATATCTGACACATCAGAAACATTTTCTTTCTTCCTTATGCACTTTACCACTACAAAACTGTGGTTTAATATTTGTGTCTATCTACTGATTGCTTTGTATCGGATGAAAGGAATCCGAGTGAATGAAGAAAATCAAGATCAATTGGAATCCAACGGAATTGCAATTGTTTCCCACGACAAGATACTCTTTCTCTCTCATCTTTATACGCTCTTCCACTCTATACACTTGCTATATAAATAATAAGTGTATACACATAACCCGTTCTACTTATAGTAGTAATAAACATAGGCATACATAATATATCCATTTACTACTAGGTAGGACTTATATGTTAGGTATCAGGTAGGTATTTCTTAAGTAGTTGTGATGTAAGGACTAAGAGTTGGCTCCGTGTAACCGTCAGTATTATTATTTGTAATACCTTTCTACGTAACTAGCATTGATTACTTGCTGATGTCACGTCCTAACCTATTAGGAAATGCTGTATTGTTCACTAGAGTGTTTGTAAGCGTAGTGCATACATAGTGCATCTGTTTACGAAGAGTGTATAGTGTGCAATTATTTAATATCTCCATTTGGGCAAAGCACAGGAATTGCCTAGTTTAAACTAATGATACATACGTGAACGTGTTTGATGTGTTAGAATTAACAGAATCGAATGTGTCAGCCTATTCCCTATTGCATCTTACTATATAACATTTGCACAGCTTTTAGTTAACGTTTCATTCCCCAGTGCAGGATCAGGAAAGAGATTAAAGTTTACTTTACCTTACACTCTCCTTTACACCGCGTTACGTAAATTCAGATACATATATGGGATACAGTATTATGTATGTATGTGGTGGGGCTATAAGCTGAATGAGTCTGCAATTTTGTCTGTCGAAGCTGAGAGTTTGTTAGTTGTCTTGTCAAGTAAGTAGCAAGTGCACGGCTATCAAATCCGACCCATTCCAAGCAATCCAGCTATGTAAATCTAAAGTCCCGTACCACGAGCAACCTTCACTTGCATTTTTTAAACAACTATTATTTTACCGTATAATATTTGTGTAGGGATTATTATGACTTTATAACTCATTTCTTTCCATCCTTGTTAACAACTCGAGTTAAGACATGCAATTTCGTAGTCATTAAATAACCGTATTTTTTGTTGCAAAACCCTAATAATACTGTAATTAGCCTATGTAAGACTACATAATAAATGAGTCTTTAATTAAATAGGTACAGCACTGGATTACATACCATCGCTTTACAGCACATAAGTATATGTTCAAAGGGTAATGAAAGTCTTGCCTAATTTGTAGAGAAATTACAAGTTTCTAGTAGCTTGTCTGTGTCTTGTGAGAAATGTCGTCGTGAAAGTCGTGATGAACTATTTTGTACGAAAGTGATGTTTCTGTGATACATTTTCATGTTGTTTTGCTCATGTATAAAAATCTGAGGTATGATCATGTAGAGATAATTGCAATGGGTTGTTACAACGATTTACAATAATAACAAAATTTGCAGTTTACATGCATATGGCATATCATGTAGGCACTTTTATCATTCTTGTTTGTATTATTTGTACATGCGTGCAATATGCTGTACTGTAAGTACATACCTACTTACATCTCAGTGTGCGTGTAGAGTGCTAAAGAATTATTAAATCTGTACACGTATACTGCATAACTCACTTAAATTCATTAATAAGTAGGTACTGGTTATGTTTATTAGATTAGATTGAGAACGTGGATTTGATAAGTAGTACTATTTAAGTAGAAGTCATCATTTATACTGACAATCATGTGCAACCTGCTTTTCCCATCAAATTTTCATCATTAGTTCTTTATTGATTAAGAAATCACCAATATGATGCTTAAGTTTAATTAAATATCTCGTTTCAGTACGAGTATACAACGGAGACATAACTCAGGTACAGCAATGAGATGTCTGTCAGTACAGGACATAATAAATGACGCCTTAGGAGCCTTCACCTGAGGATATTGATAAGTAAAACCACGTACTACACACGAATGCAGAATATACCTGTGTGCACTATTGTTATTAGTATAGTGTGTTTTACGATAAAAAATAATATAAGGATATGGATGCGGTATGGCAGTCGACAAGTACCACGGCATGGTTTAACTAGGTCATTATTTGCATTAACAAATTGCAAGAATGTAGTCTGCATTGAAATGCAGTGGACGAAAGTAGACTAGCAACTAGTAGCTTCTAGTCAGTCAGTCCAGAGTCCAGACCGTAAAATAACAATCCTACATCGTCACTAATGCTATTACTGTACTGCACTTATTAGTCTGGCACAAAATAATAATTGGCAGTGTTTTTTTAAGAGGAAGAATTCTCTAAAGCATGTCATTTTTTTCTTGACAAGTTGTTTCTCGAAGGCTTTTCTGGTGTGTGGCATCGTTGGACAGTTGAGTAGATTGAATCTTATGACAAATGACGGCTCTGTAAACTTAAAAAACGATAAAAAGAACAAGATTTTTCCAATGCAATGTACTGTTCAGTTTTCTTATGTTCAATCCGCACTATTAGTCTGTTTCTTAGGATAAAAAGAACAACGGCAATTTTATTTCTATCGTTCTACATCACAAAAATCAGTACATGATGCCACACCCGTTCTTGGTACCTATTACTGTATATGCAATATTTTCATTGTCAAAAAATACAAATTCTGTAAATACCGATTCAGTAGAAAAATTGGAATGTTTTTATCAAAAATCCACAAAAATGTACTTGATGTTGATTTGGATTATTTTCTTGGCAAGATCTATGATTTTGAATACATTTGGTATTGAAAATGCAATGAATAGGACAATTAGCGATATATCTCAGTTGAAGTGCGCATCTAAAAAGCATAAAAGTAATGAATGTAATAAAATATGAGTATCTGTGATCTTTTGTACATATTAAGTAGATTAGCGCATAAACGCAAGATAAACTACCGTTGGTTGTGATTATGCAAAAGTAGTATGCTCACGCTATGGACATAAATCATATAGTATGTAGAACTGAGTAGTAAAGTTGTCGCTAGAAAAGCAAAAGGCTGCCGGTAGCTTAAAAGAATTTGTGAACATGAGAAGATACAAAGTATAGAGATGGAAATCATTTAGTTGTGGTTGATACTTGAGCATAACTGATTCTCACATGTTGAACAGACTCTAATTGAGGTGGACCTGCCGAAAGTTTTAAAAATTCGCACAGGCTGACAATGAGAGTAAAGAAGCAATTAAAATCTGCGGTCAGCTCATAACTTTACCTACTTAAAAGGATAATTGATAAGCATAATATTAAGTATATGGTAGTGCTGGATTCATTAGGAAGAATAAACTGGCTTCTCGCGAGTGGAAAATTGTAATTAAGTCCATCAACAACTGTGTAAAGTAGAAATGCACGAACCTAAGTCATTTGTAATAATAAGTGATAGTTTTTTACGAGCGTCTACTTAGTCTACTACATAAGATTAGGCAATGTATGTAAGTCAGGCACAATTAGTATCGCAAGAATGCAACTGTCTAAATGAAGTATGAAGAATTCATAATAAATGATGTGAGTTACGTGCATCAAGCGATTTACCTTAAAATGCAATTTCCATGCTCCTCAACACCCTTGCTTTTCAGTTGGATGTGGCGAGAGAGGATCCTCTTGGAATTTTAAATAGTTTTCTGTTCAGAGTGCCTCTTAGTTGGCGCAAATATGTAAAGTGTAAGCCGATGGCAAGGCAAACCATTCTTGATAGATGTTTGTAAATATCTATGCAAGGAGCGTTGGTGCTTGTGACATGATCTTAAATAAAAATACATATATCTCTAGTTTCTCAGTGTCTTACTGACTGAGAAAATGCAACTTTCATCTGACTCGCTAAACGCGATTCAACATCTTTGTTGACATTAGCATACCTACGTAGCTGGATTTAGTACATTGTGTACAGCCTGAGCTACTGCTCCTCTTATCTCCTATAAAACACCTTTGCCTATCCACCTACTTACATACTGCACTTCCACACTATCACACTACTACTCCATTAGTACCAACTACCAACTAAGAAAGTTACGTATGTATAAGGACAACAAGATGGGGAACTTATGCCAGAAAGAGAGAATCCTAGTTGCACAAGCAGCTAATGCAAAATGGATACTACGTCTGCAATGACAGACTCACTAAACAAATATCTCTGCTACTCCTAGCATATCCTTGATACATATGGAATAGTAAATACTGCCTACATATTATACTATGCTCTTAGGTTTCCCTATATCCGTTTTCTACTCATCTACCCATCCATGCGAGTCATTCTTACAATCTGTTCTTAAATCGCTGTGAATTTCAACATCCCTAACTTATCTCCTTAGCTTGCGCATTCCAACTGACAATTTACAAAATTCAACTACTGCCTTATATTGTCTGGACCCGTCTGGTAGTAGATGTAGTGTGTGCTATGTACTGACACACATGTCCTTAAACGTTGCTTCATCCTGCATTGTACCAGTAGAAGTGCCGCAAACTTCTAACATTATGCTCTCTTAAAACTCGTGTGCAGATGCAATGCAGCCTTGTTTAGCTTACAATTTAAAATGGCAAAATAGAATTTTTGATGATTTCCGTTTTGTGTAAATTTTATATGGAAGTCAATTTTTAATGTAGTTTTCATTTTGTAAGGTTGGATTAATTTACGATTGTGTACCATTATAATTTTGCAAGTGGCTAGGTGAATTTTTGAAAAAATTTCAAAACAAATCTCTCTGCAAAAAAAAAGATTTTTGTATGGGGTTCTGACCAGGTTGGTAGATTAGTGTTATGAGTTGGGATTTTCTGTGGAATAATATAAGAAAGCCATAGATTAGTACATACAGAGTATGTATGGAGGGTGTGTGTAGTGCAGAGTTGAGTAAAGGAAAGATCGTTAAGATTTGTATGGGTAGTAATAGGGACAGGAACCAATAGCAAATACCGATAGGTTGTTGCTTATGTACTACGAAGGGAGAGAAGAATCTGGTTTGTGCTTCTCTTTCAGTAGTGCAGAGTGGAAAGACGTTTGTTGATTTCATTGAGTTGAGAACAGTGAAGTGAAGATCTGCAGATCAGATGAGATCCGTTGTGTGTGTAGTGCTGCAGTAAACTTGTAGCGCTTCTTATTACTTAGTTGAGTTTGAGTTGAATCTGTGTGTGTCTTTTAAGCATCTGCATGTACAACTTGAGACAGAATTGATATCAGCTATTATAAGTTATAGGACACAATACATTATGATATCGCGTTACAAATGGAATAAGTATCAAGTTATCATCATAAAGTTGTAGCTAACAAGAATATTCCAATCCATTTGCCATTTGATGCTGAGTACACGTACATTTTATAGGATATCATATTAGGAGATCTAGATCAGTCAAGAATTCAAGTCAAGACAACAGTACGCATTGTTTTCTTCACCATCCTCCTATATACGTGTCTCGTTTACAACTTCTTACTCAAAGTGCTACACTTTGAGAATTCTATTGATGGTGTTTACTGTCTGATACTTGTAGCCTAATGCACTGATCTCTATAGAGAAGCTAATAAAACGCTAAAGGTACCTACGTGCTGTATATTTACTAAAGTTGTGGCAAGTATTTCCTAAAGTATCTGCAGACAATATTTCGTGCAAGTAACCAGTTGAACTACATAGCTGCATTATTACATTACACTACTCCACTCATTCAATATAATTACTGCAACTCCAAGTACTTTCGACAAGTCAAGAATCAAACTCCGTTATGTTATTATATTGTTAATGTATTAGTAATAAGTATGTAGGTACTAGTAGTAGGTACAACATAAAGTTTCATAGTGTCAGTTCATAAAGTTGAGTCAAGGCAAAACAAAATTCAAGTCAGCAGAATCATGAAGGATTGGGTCTGAGGAGCGGAAGGACGAAAGTTTGTATCACGAAATTGGCAGTTGATCACCAGAGTTCCTAACAAGACCATTGTAGTAATAGTTAAAAAGAACTGAAGTGCTAATTTTAATTTACACCAACCGAGTCAAGGCGAAATTATTTTAATATCCAAGCCAAGGCAAAACTAGATCACTATTACATACACTCTATTAACTGAATAAACGCATAACATGCAGTGTAACAAAATAATAATATTTTGTATTTACATACAACATCACATTGCTAGGTACTTGTGAAGTTATTATCCACTTCTCTGTCATGTCAACTTACATCAGTAGCCAAGTTTGGTTGTAAAACTACATAACAAACACAAAGTCCTGAACTGTGAACAACATAATATAGAGGGTAACTCCCTAAAAGCGTATATCTCTATCTTTAGAGCTGTAAAACATGTGTCAAGTACTTATTGTCCTAAGTTCATCTATCTAGTTGGTGCTAAAGTGTGGGAGAAGAACAGTATAAGGGCAGAGAGACAGAAATACGAGACCAAATAGACGTTTGCTCTATATACCCAGACTTAGCTTTTAGGTATGGTTGTCATTATTCTCAGTCCAATTGAGAAACTCATCTTGACTGTGACACCAGTTCAGTTCCCTACCCTCCTCCGCCTGTTCTAGTAACCGTATAATGTCAAAACCGAGTCAAGTTAGAGAGACAAGACAACAGCACAGTAAAACGGAAGCTGTCAATTCATTCTCTCTTATTCTTCCTGTACTATACCTAACTTACTGAGTTATAGCATTATAGTGTAGCTATATAGCAGTGCAGAAAGGGAATTGGCTACACTTCACAGCGGTGCCTACTTAAATTTATGTGTACTTTCGTGTGTGTGAAAAGAACTTGGTTTACACAGTGAGATTGTACAATTGTACACAAACCTTTCCTTTCTCAGATGGTTCTACAATAATTATGGACTGCTCTATATACCTACTCAAATAGATTGTATAATATATCTGTCTCAAAGTACAGGGAGGCTCAAGATAATAATATACGAAACTCTAATCCCTGGTAAACTATACAGCAATTTAGTCAAAGATTACTCACTGGGCTGGCATGACAGTGAGCTCTGTATTAACAACCCTCTGTCATTAGTCGGCATCGTCCCTTACATTTATTTCGGTACTCCTAACTGCTATAACATCCGTAAACAACGAGTCCTTTCATTAAACATTTCTGTATTTGTGTATTCAAAGATAAACTCAACTGGACAACCCTCGCTCACTCACAACTGAAAAATAATCGTCAGCAATTACTTAACTTACCAAATCCGCTGATGCCTGTAGTTTGTACAATTAATTATTGTGTCGTGGTGTCTAAAAAAGCATGAGTCCGTACATTTAGAAGTCTAGTTTTCTATCTTATTACTTGTGCCGAGTAATTGTGTGACTAGTCTATTTATAACTATAGCTAAGTACATACAACTCTATCCAGGCAGTGTTTATTTTGCTCTACCAGCTAAAAGTGTTAGTGTGGGTGAATCATGCTGAACTATAGTGGTTTTAAATGGTAACGATCAAATACGTAAATCCATTATCTCCTCCGGTTTACTATTCTAATGGT
>JABASH010004147.1:0-14727 GCA_019776445.1 Tomocerus maximus | reverse complement strand
TGAGAAAACATGTTTTATAAAGTACTTTTAGTAGTTTAAGTATGAACCCAAAATTTGAACATGACTGTGACCGCTTGTTTATCTCATGTATTCTAACTCTATACATTATACATACATACTAGAATTACATACCTTAGTAGCGGCGACCACTAAGGCTCCTTCAGTTGGTTGTCCTCTCAGGACTCCATTTGTTATCACAGCATTATTACAAACACAACCAACCTAAGCAAATCAAGTTAGTTTTAGTCATTTATAAACTTATACCATTTTATTTGCATCCTCTTCAACCAAAATAGTAAATAGCAATCAGTAAGTATTCCAAATATTTCCAAGCTATACAAATAAGGCAATACATCAATTAATGATGTCTTTTGAACTTGTAACAGAATACCTCTAATAGATTGTAAACTGACTGCTTCGCATCCCGGGAGTTTATGTACTGACTACTACGAAATTTCACTTCTCCCACGGAATTATAGCCGACACCAGTTACCTCTGCGGAAATTCCTTCTGCGGTTACTAGAGTGGTCACCGTCATTTCGTTTTTGGTTAAAGTTCCCGTTTTGTCAGAGCAGATAACATTAACACAACCTAAAATCATCAAACATTAGAAAATCTACCTTTAACTTAACTAACGAACTAATTTTAGTCTGTATTCTGGCTGGACCAACTGCTATATATGTTATATATATACTTACCCTCACCTTAACTGTTATTTATTTATGCTACACACGTAAAAACAAGCATACAAAATACAATATTTTATTACCGAGGGTTTCAACAATCGGAAGTCTTTTAACAATGGCATTTCTTTTGGCCATTCTCATCACTCCAAGCGCAAGAGTAACAGTAACAACTATTGGCAGCCCCTCAGGTATCGCTGCTACGGCCAAACTATACATAAAAATAAACATTGATATTAAATTATCGCATCAATAAACTTCAATCAGGTCGTTTAGATTTATTAAATTAAAATGACTCACCTCACGCCAATGTTCAGCATATCGAGGAACGGTTTTCCCTGAGCCCAACCTAAAAGGCCAATTCCTCCGATAATGCAGAAAGAGTAAAAGGATAGCTGAGCACCCAAAATGTCCATACTTTTTTGAAGTGGTGTTTTAGGAGACTATTATAAAAAGTTGTATAAATGAGGATTACATCAAAAAGACAATTACTTTAAGGTTAAATGCAGCATTAAATAATCAAACTTACTTCTTCCGCCTGCATCATTTTGAATACCTCGCCGAACTTAGAATTTTCTCCAGTACATATGACTATACCCTATCATTAAAATAAATATTATTTATTTATTTATTCAAACATTTTATAGATTTTATATACACAAACAGATGCATGTTAATTTTGTAGCATTATTTGCTTACTTTACCACTACCACAGCGAACAAGAGTTCCCATAAATGCAACATTTCTTACAGATCCTTCATCTCCAGCTTTCATTAAGGGATCCGGGATTTTTACAGCCGGATCTGTTTCACCGGTGAAGCTGCTTTCATCGATTTGTAAATCAATGGCCTAAAAAAATGTGGTTATTTAAATAACTGAGAACTACTTGATCCAAATTTACAGTTAGCTTATAGTAGTATTGTATCCAAGTTTATTCAGTGATAGCGCATTTGAATTTTTACGGATTCAAGCACTATTTAAAGATGTTTAACTGCGAAACTGATTAATATGATTAGGTGATTAGGCGGCACCACAATTGCAGATAACATCATTGCAATGTAATATTATTAGGCATAATATTAACACCTAGGAATTACCTCAAAAAGGCGAATGTCTGCCGGAACTCGATCTCCAATATTCAGGTATACAATATCACCAGGAACCAAATATTTGGCCAAGAAACTGTTTTGAGTCCCCGCTCGTATGCTACGACATAAACACCAAAGTCATAATGATAATTATATATTTAGAAGATGTATAATATTTTACATCATATGGTATGGTACAACCTTATATACCTATAGATACACAAAAAAAGAATAAGAATTAAATGAAGTTATTACCAATTGCAAGAGGGGGGTACTAATTTTGTAAGTTCTTGAAGAGATTGTTCCGACCTCCATTCTTGAATAAATGCTACTGTAACGACAATTAATATAGCAACTGTAATACTGACTGCATCATCCAGCTGTCGCATGCAAACCGAAACAAATGCTGATCCCAACAAAAGAAGTATCAACGGATTTTTAAACTGTTCGATGTATTTTTTCCAGAGAGGATCCTCTTCATTTACAACGAATTCATTTGGACCCAATATTTTTCTTCGATTGTCTGCTTCTTTCCATGAAAGTCCATCACGAAGGTTTGTCTGCAGCTGCCACTCTACTTCCCCAATTGTTAGTCCACTGGATTGTTCTGCTGTGAGCCACATGTCTGGAGCAATGTTTCTTATCTAAAACCAAAAGAGTCAGGTAAATTCATATAAACAAATTACTAATAATTTTTTGCTATTATTATGAATATAGAAATACTTTACTATAACTTACAACAGAGAATTTTCGCCTCACAACTACATGTGCTTGGTCACTATTATCATTGTTATTACTATCCATCTCTTATGTCACGAAAAATAAAAAGGTCACAAAAAGTTAAAAATCTAAGTAAATACCAATGGAATGGGCATTCTTATCTCTATAGCTATGTGCTCTCTATGGAAAACTATTTTCTGAAATTACTGAATAAGTCTCACTGGTTTATTCCTTTTCCTATCTTTACGAGAGAGAGATAATTTACTATTGTTCATTCGTATTTTGAGATGAATGAAGTGAATCGAGCGAAATCAATTATTTCTTACTCGTCCTTTACCGACTAATCGAATCGTATGAGCTCAACTCCCTTACGTCATTGCGTTGTTGCGGCTTCTAACGATACACAAACACGCTTCTATCTAACTAATGTATGTATGTGGTTATACAATACACACTAAAATAGATTTACGCATCAGTTTACCATACAGTACATGACAAAGACCAACCAGCCTACAAAAGATCAATAAGTATAATTAATAATGATGATATTTATACATGATTCATGATATGTACACTACACTATTATCTTAAAAATGCAGTAGTTATCGTAAAATATGATACAATTTGATACATATACCTATTGATATATGATATACCTACTCATCTTGTCATTGCATTGTCATGATTCATGATTATCATGATGATTAGAACAATATCACACAAAGCACAAAAAATTAGAGTATAAAGTGAAGTAGGCATTATAGATACGGATAATTATTCATGACCTGCTTATAATTTAGGGCTTTATTGTTTATCAAAAGCAAAAGTGTAATAATAAGTGGCAGCTATACATCCTACAACTACGTATGTAGAGCAATATTAACATAATATTGAGTAGATAGTGACGTAAGTAGTAATATACTAAGAACCATCATGTATAGTATACAGATACAATACATCTAAAAATAGTCTTGGTCATATACCATAGTTTCCGCAATTTAGTAATAAGGCACCTGTGTGTATTATGATGAAGTAAAAGAGATGGAGATAACGATAATAAAATATAAGTCTCACAGACAAAAACAAGCCTCTGAAATTGAAATTACTTTCGATACACTCAACCAAATTAGTTTATCTAGCTGGCCCTAGACGTGTAAAAGTATAAGAAAAGCGATTACAGGCGGACGAGTTCTTTCGTTCCTGAATTGATGATTGCAATTGCAGCAACCTGAATTTTATTTTGATGCGGTTCGTTTTGTAGTCTCACGTCCTACATAATGTGGTACAGTACACAGACAATGCTAGACAACAAAATTCCGATAAAATTGTTTACTCACAGATTACTGTACAAATAAAATGTGATATTAGAGAAGAGTTATTAAATACCGATACCGAAGTATGATTAATAATGATATTATAAATGTGTAATGTATAGTTATAGTTAAAAAAATAATCATTCCTTGGTATTGCCTAATGTTCATTATTATTTACAACACTTCTTTAACTCAAGATAAAATACGACTATTTAAAATGACATATTGTCGATATTGTTAATTAACAACCTTAATTTATTCAATGATTGGTGGTAGTGGTAGCTTAACAAGCCACTTTAAATTAACGACCTATATTATAGTTTCAGTTTCATAAAGCCACAACATTCCAGTTATGTCAGAACATTCCAGTTATGCATTTGGAATTTTGGCAAACTGCTTGCCTGCTTGCACATAGTCTATCTACATAATACTCATAATATTATACTTGTGCATGCGTTTTACGTTTAATTGAGTTTGCTTTATAACTCATTCATTACTCTGTAGTCAGTCAGTACTACCATTATTTCCTCATTATTACTAAAATATTCGTAAATAATACTTTCCTTCATCAATGACGTTGCTGTTGCATCAAAATCAAATCAATTAACTCAACAAATATCACTACCAAAAATAGATAGTCATATTATAATGGTAACACTACTTAAAAGCACTTAAGCACGCTAAAAGTAAAGGACATCCAATAAGAGAACAGTACTTTCGAACTTCTAAGTATATTAACATAGTATATATTTTATGAGCTACATTAAGTGCTAATAATATGCAGCACGCATTTATGATTGTAAAACAATGTCATACATAAGTTATTTTCTTCAAAGGATTATGCCATAATCATTGTAGTCGTTTATGAGTAATGTGCATATAAGCATTAACAACTCCGCAACAATTGGGATTTTGTTAAGTATTTAATAATTAAATATGTTGTTTGAATTGCAATTTATGTAAACATAAAGATTTATATTCTTTCTTTCGTCCGACAGTCATAATAGATAACAGAATCATTTTTAAATCTTTTTAATCTTAGACACTAGAGACTTTACAATGTTACACCAAACTCTTGAGATTTCTAAATAATTTTCCTTATAGAGCAGTTAAAGGTTAAAATACACGTCTCAAATTCCATTCCACTAACTATATACTGACTGACTGTTAATGTTAATACTACTGATATCGCAGTGCACATCACAACCCAATTAAATAAAAACCCTTGTAGAATGTAGTGTGAGCTGTGCTTAGATTTACTAAACTTTGAAAGTAATAATTATTATAATAATAGTTTATATAAACTTACACTTCCTGATGCCAAGGAGCTACAAATGCTGTCTGAATTGGTAAAATTAACTTCCTCTTCAAACTCCGAGGAGTTTAAATCAGCATCATCAATTCCAATGAGCAAACTTGTATGATCATCCGGTTCTAAACAGTCTGAAGTCTTCTTTACTTTCTTTCTGGATGGAATATTATTGTTATTGACAGGAGGATTTACTTTTTGATGATTATTTGCTCTATTTCCGTTATTATCTGCATAGCTGCTGCCAAAAATAGCTTTTCGGGTGGTTAATGACACATTGCTGGTGCTGGATGCAGCAGCTGGGTGACTTGTGCTAAATGTATTGGTATTGGTGCTGGCACTATTAGCAAAACTTCCAATGTTTTTCCCATGCTGTTGCGGGAACATTGCACAATGCAGTAATTAATGTACTTTAACTTTGATTGCGCGTAAAACTGTAAAGACTCTGTAGTTTACTAATTAATGAGTTGTCTCTAATATCTTGTCTGATCACAAAAATCACAACTATTACAACCACAATACGACATAATAATTATAAAATCGACCGTAGGGATATATTTGTAAGTATAGCTATAGCTGTCTTACTATGCTGCGCGTTTGCTTTGCGTTCAGTCAATGTTGGTCCAACAATCCTCTTAAATATTGAACATCACAGAGTCAATGAAACGAAACAACACGAACACTACTTGAGATGACTGTGATGACAGCTTGACAATGAAAAACACACTCGTTAAGTTGTTGTTGCCACGTTGAACATATATATTACGTCTGGTGTAGTCGTATTTATATGATGAGCCTGAAATGAATATGTTTTATTATTATTACATTATGGCATGGAATATGATTCAACACAACAGTTTCGATTCGAGTAATTTATATCAGCTATGAAATGGATAGCATATTAATGTGGCTATTCAAATGGAAATTGATACCAAGAAATAGGTAGTAAAAATATTCTTACATTTATTTTTCAGTCTTTCTTGCACCGAACTGACCGACTGGTCAGATTATCAGATCATAGGGAAAGGAATAAATTAGTTTTCTTCTAGTAAAACCAATAGCAATGATAATTTAATAAAACTTATCATTTTAGTAGTCCCTATAAAAGTTAACTCAGAGAGGAAGATATTCGGTTTTTAAGATGTTATGGCAGGCTTATTAGATGCGGCTGTCACTGTGTTGTTTTGATTGAGTGAATGCCCGATGCTTCTGCATTGAATGAAACTCGAGTGAAAGGACAAAGTCGCAAAAATCAACACCCAGCCCAGTGATCAATGAGTGAAGATTGAAGGATCAATGTTCACTGAATGAAATGAGATTGAGTCGTGTTTTTTATGATGATTGACAATAAATCTATGATCTGGGACTGGGATGTATTTTATGTATTTAGGTTAGGATTGATTGTTGGAACTTTGTAGAACTATCAGATGGATAGATTCCAACTTCCAGCATCTCAACACAGTACTTATCAGACTTATCACAAGTACGTGGCTTTTCAAATAATGGTGGGAACACGGCTAGCCCAGCTAGCCCATACCATTCACAGAAGAATGAATGGAATAGTACTATTAGCAAATTATGTTCTGCATAATCAAATCACTGAGAAGGTTTCAGTTTAAATCACGCAATAATATTACGAAAATGAGATGAAAAATGGCAGACCTTTTGCAACTTATTTATTTGGAAATGGATTCAGAAAATGATAATGCATAATATAATCATAATTGCGTTGCATTTGGCAAGGAGTCTTCTAAACTATAAACTCCATAAATATTAAAGTTATAACCTGCTTGGGTGTCGTCGGCTCCGCTTCGGCATAAGGAAGTACATCAAGAAGGGAATTTCGCAGATGGATTTCATAAGAATTATCTTGTATGGATTATTTTTCAGAAAAATTAAGTCTTATTTATAACTATTCGATATTCCTTAAGCAAAACTACCTATTTAAACCTCCTGTCCTGTATTTAGTATAATAAGTTTGGCTAAAGGTTCATGATATGTAAAAGTTGCAACTTAACACAACACAAGTAACACAACCAGAATATTACCTTTTTTACATTCGTTATGTTATGTCCTGTCAATATCATTTACACGATTTAGGTATTTACTTTCATGCGCACGTACGCCAATTCAGATTCAGATAAATATTAATTTGAATCTAAAAAATCGAATGAGACAAATTAAGTCATGAGTCATGCATATATGATGCTTGTGTGTTCATGTATATGTATTCAAGTATGTTGTGACCTATTTCTATGTATGCAAGTTAAGTAACATTAAAAATTAAAATACCTATCAACAAAGCAAAATATGTAGATGATCCATTCAGGAATATTAGCTCTTTTATTGAATGAGGCATTTATGTATTGAAATTAATCTATGCATACAGAGATCATATTTTATTTGTAATTACACATCAGTTGTACATGCAAAAGTGGACAAAGACTGTTTTATATCGGAACTTATACTACTGTACTGGCTATACGTATGCCTACCCTATGTTATAACATTTGTACCGAGTAATTTCTGTATATTATTAACTCTATGCAATTAACCAGGGTCAACTGCTATGCTGTTTCATGTCGGATTATTCAAAAAGGTATGTAGGTAAACTTAGTAAACACTATAAGAGTGGTGCAAGGGGATAATTATTTGTTGATAGAATGTAAATTGTATGTAAAGTTCCAAGAGTCGAGTACCTACCAATAATATGGCGAAAAAAATTAACGAGAACTCTGCTCCGGGGAGTGATCAACTATTAAATATGGGTACATTGAATTAGTTGCCAACACAAAATGCATGTAATATCTTCGGGATCATAATGAGTCTGGTTTTAATAAAGATTTACATTACAACTGGATACTTTGTTACAATTAATATAATGAACAACATAAATCATGTGAAGAAATACTGAGTAATTATGAAATGCTTGTTGACGAGTTTTTGAATATTAGCATGAGTCGAGTGTACGATCTAGTCATGAAAGCTATAAACATGATACAAGAAAGTCACCCGACGAGTGCTAACTTCTACTTATAAAATACATTTCAGCGTAGCAAAAATATTTTTAAAGCATTAAAATGACCAATAAAATTATTGAATACCATGTTCCAGTGACGGTTCCAGTTCCAGTGATTCACAGAAATGTGAAATCGGATGAATCGTTGAGGAATGCCTTTGATGTTTCGAGTAGAAAACTTTACTTTGCTAACCTAGCTTTATGATTAAAAGTTTCATATCGCTAGATCACCAAAGGTCGATTAACTACTCCTGCCAGGCTCCGTTAGGTCAATCTAACATCCTTCTTATACTTGGAGAATGAAGTGAAGTAGCTATATAGTGATGTGATACCACCACCCGCACCGATGCTTTAGTGAACGGGCTCCTTTAGATGTTGCTGAATGTTTTCTTCTCATGGTCATCTTCCACTGCTTGAATTCAGTAGCTTCCGCTATTAAGTAGACGATTTACGTGCAGGGAAAATTCTCCACAGTCTGGATGAAACTACCCGGTGAGGAAACATTATACCCCTTACCGACTAGTTTACATCCGGACTGCAAAAGAAAGTTACTCTTTAAGTAAATACTTATCGCAGGCTAGAGGCAGACTGAAGGAAATAATTAAACAGTTACTTTAGTTTAGTTTTCCTCGGTCAACCATAATATTTTTGAAAACTCTTTTAATTGTATCAGTGAAGTGTATGTATAGATCTATTTATCTAGAAAAAAATTCTGACAAGTAAAGTCTGTCTGAAGTAAATGCTTATATACAAGAAAAAAATTACCACTGGTAAAAAACAAAAAAACTCTATATAATATGAGAAGACTGACCAGAAACCAAGAAGCTATCTTCTTGAAGACCAGAAAAGAGACTGACGATTTTGGAGGCTTTGCACTGCTATTTATATTTACAGCTTGGATAGGACTTTGATTTTTTGAGGAGCCAAGGCCAAGGACCTCATCGCGATATCCCCGGAGCTTAAATAAACATATAATCGTGTTTTTTAATGCTGTTTTATAATCCATATGATAATACACCCGAAATCCTACAAAGGGTCAGGCATTTTGTTCACATCGCTGTTGTAAATTCCTATGTTGTGATTAGAATGTTGTCCACTATTCTTAATTTTGTGATTGTAAGTATTTCCCTTGTAATAAGGAAAGCATTATGTACATTTTCTTAAGTTATTTGAAGCTAATATTCCTTGCAGCTGCACAAAAATGGTATGGTCAAATGGTAATTATGGTTGAATATAGGTCCCGGATTACCATGACCTTTCCGCTTAGGCAGATATGGTTTTATATTTAGCATTACGAAGGGTCCGAGGTTCGCTCACCTATGTGTAAACGCATATGGAATGGAATGTACTAAGACAAAGGGCATTATTATATGGATTGATGTTTTACAAAATTATAACATTGTCTACCGTCTCGACTCGACTAATATTTTAGGTACTCATTTTTATTTTTAAACTATTTTTTAAAACTTCATTGTTCCCATCGGATAAAAATAAAGATTATTAAAATGGCCTGCTGTGAATGTAACATTTTTACATTTCATGGACAAAAATATAATCTAATTTGAGAGAACTTGCTATTAAGAGAAGCATCCCACCAACCTATACATGGCCGTACCAATACCAAGCTTGTTATTACTTGGCTTTTGGATACTTTAGCTTTAAAAAGCTTTGCTTTGTTTCTAGGAAAGCTACATATAACCTTAGCCCTCATTCAGATGTTCAATTACAGTTTTGTATCAATGTTTATGCATTTCTACCTGACTTCTGCATGTCTTTATTCCACCAATTAGCAAAGTTGCCTGTGGAGTGGATGGTTATGGTTAGACTCACTCATATTTTCAACACATTATAATAATTCTGTAGACAAAAATTAAATTTACTTATTGTGGTTCTGATAATTGTAAATACTTTGAAACATTTATGGTCTTATAGTCTAGGCATGTGAATTTAGTATCTGTACAGTAAATTATATATGTACTTAGTTTGAACTGATGTGGATGTGATAATGTGATATAATTCTAAACGAATTCAATGCAATGCCAGAATTAAGATCTAGACTAGACAGTAAAACGTTGTGTTAACGATGTGACATTGTGAGATAAATTCATTCTGTTTCGAATTTTGAAGATTAACTTGTGTGTCATATTCAAACCTTGCTGTGCTTTCGAACATTTCCATATGAAAACCTTTTCTGTTTCACGTTCACAAAACCAGCATTTTATTAAAGCTCAAGAAAATCATGCTTACTAAGTAGTATAAACATCCATACATAATATATTTATTAGTTGGTAAAACAATTAACAATGGGCACTGGGTACAGTTTGTACAATGCAATCTTAAAATGTTCACAAATAGTTTTAGAGACAGATTATTTCATGACTGTAGATGTAGTTATAGTAGATTGCGCATTGTTCATAATATAACTTTTGTTTCATATAGGTATTCAACTAACCATACTTAAGTACAAGATTGTTCACCTACATAATGTTATATACGACATAAAAATAATCGCCTGCAATAATTGCACTACACAATATACGCCAGGCAGGAGGAACCTACATTGAACATTGTACAACATTTCCAATGATAAAATATTAAATTGATACTGCAGCGTAATGGTAAATACTTAACAGTATAACTGACAATGACAACTGACAATAGTCACTTAAATAATACTGACTATTACAACGCTTTTAAACTTCACCTTAGTTAATATTGAGTATTCTTTCAACACACTATATAGGACATAAAAATGAATTAGTACAAATGAGATTTAAACTGTCTTTGAAGCTGTTTTAGTATCTGTCATGTAAATAAAATCATATTATTGTAAATAACTCGGTTTGAGGTAAACATCTAAATATTAAGGATGTGAAAACTGAAATATAGACTTTCTTCTCCATTTTGCTGCCTCATTTTACATTTAGTATTAGATTAAAGTTCATCCTTGAAACGGTCTAAATAATTGAGATGGTCACCGTAGTCAGTGGCTTCACTTCCAACGAAAATTTCGTGATGGTCAAGGATTTCATCATAGCTTAGTATATTATCTTGGTCATCATCCGATGTAGCAAACAAATGAGAAGTTTCCTCTTCAGCTATTTCTCTAGAAGATTCAAAATAAATTTTACACATTTTCATCTATTTAGCATTAAAATGTTGATAACCAGTATTTTGCATTTGAGAGTGCAATATTTCACATAAATATGACGGTTAGCAATAGCATAGCTTACTCATTGCTCGGTACGACCCAAGAAAGTACTTCTTGTCGGTCAAGATGTCCATCTCCGTTTTTGTCGTGCTCGGTATCAAATACATCCTTCTCGCCTTTTAACCATGCCGTATCTTTGTCAATAGCTGCATATAAAAATTAACATATTAATATTAATGTTAAAATTAAAACTGAGACAATGTATCATTTTCGGAACTACTACATATATAATTTTGGAATAAATGTTAATTGCTAAAAACTTTTCAATATACATAATATTCAAACTAGCCTTTATCTCCAATATATTCTTTGAAATCTATAAATCCGTCTCCGTTCTTATCTTTATCGATCATAGTTTGTTGATATATTACAGGAAGCATTTCTTGATCCTCTTCAGGGTGCGTGAACGAAACATATTCCGTTTGGTCTAAATATCCATCTTTATTTTTGTCTGCAGTGTGAAATAGTGCTTTATCGTCACCCAGCATCTGGAAATAAAAAGTTAGACGAGCGGTATACATATTTGCATAGGTATTACTATTACAAGACCGAAGCTGAAAGCAGAACTGTCTGATTACATACTATGTAGAATCATGTAATTTCCTAGGTATACCTAGGAATATACTTAAATTACCCGTTGTTCTTCAAGATCTTGAAGAGCTATGGGGATGTCATCCGAATTTATGCCATATGTCTCGTCAACAAACTCTTTCCAAGATACTTTACCATCTTCATTTTCGTCAACTTCGTCCAATTTTTCTTTAGATTCTTCTAACGATAACAACCTTTGAAGTGAAATATTTGTTATTATACCATTTTATCCAGTAAAATTGGAGAAAAACCTTTTTAACAAATAAAGGGAAGCAATCTTACTTGAAAGACCGAATTATCCATGCTTTCAATTCATTTTTATCTATTTGGTTGTCCTTATTTAAATCCATTTTTTCTATTAAAACTCTCAGTCTCTTTTTTGCTTCTTCAGGAGGCAGGTTGTCGAATTCTTGGGCTTCCTTTGTACTACCTGAAATCAAAAATGAATTAGCTTGATGTTTCCGCAACTATTACCATCTACTAAATAAATAATGCGTAGTATATCAAAAAGATATTTAGAAATTGGCAATAAGGAACTTTAGGAGCTTTATAGCTTACTTAAAATTACGTTTTATTTTAGGATACAGATAGCTATATCATTAAAAATGTTACCTAAAATTGCTTCGTGGTCAAATTCAGCATTGTGGTCACCATCTCCATCAAAATGCTTGTGATCTCTGGGACTAAAAGCACCGTCTTCGATGCGTTCTTTACTGGGACTAGGACTATGATGTCTATGATGATTGTGGGAGTGGCTCATGGCTACAGCACTTTCCACACTTACTAAATGGTCACATATTATTACAAAGCAAACCAAAGTGACCCCAAATAATTTGGAACACTTTTCACTGGTTAATGAACGCATTTTTGGATTATTATATGTAAAGTTCAGAGTTTTATATGAGCATGAAGAAGTACCCAAGAAAAAATAGTTTTGTTCCTTCAGCTACTGACACTTATAAGACTTTTTGTTGAAAGTGACTATTATATGACTGTTTATGTTAATGTTTAATTTGGAGAAAGTTAGTTTCGCTGTACTACAATTAGCAATAAAAAATATTGACATAAATGTAGCAATTGGTTCAATTAGTGTTCAATGTAGCCGCGCGGACAAATGTCAATTATGCCAATTGTCTTTACTTTATTTGAAAGTATGGGAAGAATTAAGTAAGTGTGAATTATGATACAAATATTTTTATGCTATACAACGATCGTACAACCACAAGTTACGGCAAATAACATTAAAACCTATGTATATAATATATGAACATAAACTGATCTTGCTTTTGTACACACTTGGCAGTAGAATTCTTCAGAAATCAACGATATGCTTCACATCTTTAATTTATATCAGATTTAAAAGATTTATTTTTAGACACAATATTGTTGGTTGACAAAATTAGGATTTGTTCTACAATTCTACACGAAATGAAGACGGCAACATTACAATGTACAAGCAAAACCTGCGCATCCAGAAATATCTCTCAGTTGCAAGCTGCAATCGAAATGCGTTTGCATAGACAGAACCAGGACCAGACATACATCGGTTATTATTGTATTGTATGTAGCAAAGTAGCAAAGTAATACCGTGAACTTATATAAGTGCTGGTACACAGGTGAGGAGGTGTAGAAAAAAGTAGAAACTGTAGCGACTAGTACTATTGTATTTGGAAAATCAATTAGTCCCTTTTCAGCCAGAAATTACATTGACAAATATTAAAAGGATTTCAGAAAACTACAAAATTTTATTTCCGATATGTCTTGGCAACTGCATAATGTTACTATTTTTATGAATAAAGAGTACTGTAAGGTGCCTTGGAGTACTGTACCCAGTCAATCGTATTGCTTAGATACAAGTTCGAAACAAAAAATAATCGAAATTCGCGTTTCACGTAACCTGCCAAGAAATGAAAAGGGACTAAATTGATTTTCCAAATACAGTAAGACTATGCGAATGTTATGCGAGATGGTGAATACACCCTTTAGAAATTGCTATACTATGCTGATGTGTCCGCCAGTCTTCCTAACCGATTTTATGATGCCTACCTACACAAGTTCATTTACATGCAGTAGACGATACGACATATTTATTTCTGCAAGGAGGATTTTTCATAACATTATTGATGTAGGATTGGAAATTATGAGTCAAATATGGAACAATGTTGTATCTTGCTGCTTCTATGCTAGTTGTTCATGCTATGGTGGTTTATTAACATGATACAAAGATGAATGCAAATACTTATGTAAGTTATGTAGGTGTAAGTGTAAGGTGTAAAAGGATGTAAATGAATGATGTTGATGTGTATATGAAAATCAAGGCGGTTTAGTTTTATTTTATGGACAGACGAATACTTGAAAACTATTCCATTAATTATGCTTTAGATTCCTTAGATTATAGTCTGATAAAGTCTAAGTTTTTATAATAGGCTTCCCCTTTTCAATTATTTTCGAATTAGGGAACCCACAAACATCAACTTAATTGATAGGTACCACTAAGGTCTAATTAGCGTAGAAAAGAATAAATATTGGTATGTAGACTGTAACTTGTAATTATTGACTATAAGTCTTTCAAAACTAATTTCTACCTACTTGCCTGGCCCCATTTAATTATATACTACTAAACTAATATTATTATATCTACATAATAATTATTAATTATGTACTGCTGTCTCTAATACTAGTAATACTAGTAATAAAACATCATATTATACTATTCTCTACAGAATCGCTTGCTCTTGCTTTGCTAAAAATATTTGCAAACATTTTTTATTTAATCTTCAAATTTTGAAAAGT
>JABASH010004146.1:0-14728 GCA_019776445.1 Tomocerus maximus | reverse complement strand
TATATCATCCTATAATTATATAGGACCATAATTATAATAGTGTTGTTAATTTTAACTATTTGATACAAATATAGCTGGCATAAAATGCTTTAAACAATAGAAAGTAGAATTCCGTGTTAACATCAAGTTATTATTAGATTTTTTGCATTTGATTACTGTATGGAATTCCTTGTTTAAAACCTTTTTTGTATGCAAGTAAAATATTTGAATTTGAAAAGGCATTATTGCATAGTAGTAGCGTTGTAGTACATATGTACATACAGTATGCCTTCGTCAAGTATGAGCATAGATTTATCCTTTGCAGCTACTTGTCCTAGGATGACCCTTTAGCCCTGGACTAATAGTAGATACATGAATTACATTAGTATGTCGTTCAATGAATTTCAGTTGAGTTTGTTTGGATTCTAGGAGAAATTGGTTTGGCTAAGCTAGGCGGGTATTAGAAGAGCTACTTGATATGCAGGAGCTGAATCTGTTTAACGCGTCTGCCCTGTGTGTCAACTGAAGTTGGAGAACTGTCTCCGTTTAGGTTGCTCTCTCTCTACTCTACGTTGAGAATCAAGGACGCCTGCTGGATAATGACTAGTGACACTTATTTTAATGGTGGCGATTAGGACTGTGCATTTCCACTCGAATCCACTTCTTTCATTTTCTTTTGTTTTGCTTTCTGCTGAGTCGACTGTTGCATTCTCAGGGGCTTCACTCATTCCCTCCGAACGAAAAGAATTTCTGTTATCTCCTCCTGCAATACTACAACTCTGTAAAATGTACATTCAGCTTTATTTCGTGTTTCTTAATAAAACTTGTAACATTACGCATAGCCATCATGGTCATGACACGTACACACCACTTCTCTGTCCTAAATCCCTCTCAAATCATGTAGCACTTGCAAAAATACAATATTACTCTATACTTTAGTATGAGCCACCCTGTAGTGACTAACAGAGAAAGATTATTTCTAGAACAAAAGTACCTACTTACATGTATTTACTAAATAAATATTGCTAAACTAATTGCAAATTCATCGTTGTCGTTCAGCCTGGCATTTTTGTGTAAATATAAATAGTAAAAGGTATTTACAAAAATGGTTGTCACCACGGTATAAGCTTACTACAGGAAATTGCTAAACTGTGTGGCAGTAGGTATAAATTAGTTATCGGTGTATATGCAGTTAGTGCTGACTTTATTTTCTCATTCTGTTTTAGTGGAGATACTAAACATAAGGTCGTGCAGTTACAATGAACATGAAAGTAGAAGAACCTGGCAGGGCATGGCATATGGCATGGGCAAGTTTAAATCTGACTAAAAGTTGTTCACAGTTCAGTCAAAGTTAAATGAAGAGAGGCGAACAAGACAGGACACGACACTCGTGTACAGAGATAAAACATATTTTTCATGTCAGCCTTCACAGCAGAATTACATTCGAGTTGTAAAGCAAAGGCGCAGAGTGGGTTCAGTTAGGAAATGAGTGCAGTGCATGTGAAGTCAGTCATGTTAACTGATAGCAATCGCACAGCCTGAGCCAAGTCGACGAACACCAAAACTACCACGTAGCAAGAAATGCAAAGAAATGACGATGAAAAACGTTTCCATTCCAGTTGAACAAACACTATTTAAAAATAGAGCAAGAAATGCTTTAATCATCTTAATATGGCATAATTTCTCGGAAACTACTACAGAGTTGCATTCTGACGGGATATTAGTTACTTTATGCTGTACGGAGGAGAATGTCGTCGGAAGACGCATACGTTGCTATTACCACGAAGCACTTGAACAAATCCAAATGCCGAGCTCCGCACTTGCAGCGTCTTCCATTCACATCTGTCGCAACGCAAACTCAGCTGCAACGATAACCGACCGAAATGTATTTATGCGTTCTCTTCTTCCAGCATAAAAGTAAATAGATAATCAACTGACTTCACATCACGTCACCGTACCACAACAAGTACCTATCAACTCTAAATGCACAACCGTCCTTCTAAAAATAGAGAAATGACAAAATTCAGCGTTTCTTTAGTCCTCACATACTTCCCACTGTTATCATAAGATATCAAGACACAAATGTCACGCTACACTTTACTCCTTCTCACATACATACATATTTACAACAAATTCCTCAAACTTTCCTACTACCTACATCCTACAAACTTTTTATTGTATACCCGCACAAATACGTTTCCTCCTCACAAGTCATTATTACACTATAATCATATCCGAGGTACAACACAAATTTATTGGCTGCTCCTTTTTATCTGCAAGAATATTGTTGGCGATATGATATTTGGGGATTAAAATGCAATATTTTAGTTTTCTTGGTATTAATGCTAAGTCAAACGGTACTATTCATACAGAAAGATAAACAGTTATTAAACTCATTTATACTTCAAGACCTACAAAAAGTAGAACCACATTATTAGAATACATCAATGCTAATGACTACTAATGTGATGTGTATGCTGCGTTTTTTATAACTTTTTAACGTTTTCTTCAAGGGAATCGCTTGCTGAAGTGTAGGAATGCGCTAACATCTTCTGTCAACTCAACTCTTACAATATCATCCAGACCATTTATATCGTTCGATGCTTCTATCGAACCTTTTCCCAAGGAATCCATCGAAATATTATACGTTTTCTTTATAGTGGGTAGTATTTATTGCTTCTCTATATATCATATATGATTCCATTTTCTGTCACTTCCACCTTTGACATACCTCTAGTTGTTGTTATAAACATAGGCAATAGATACTCCAACTTTTTAAATGCCAAAAGGAGCGAGTAAGCAAAACTGTAAGCCAAACTGAGACATTTGTTCGCGACGCTTCACTCTTCACTGTGCAAATACAAATAAAGAGTTTCCTGTTCTTACTTTCAATCAGCCTATTTATAACTACTTTTACCATTCCACAAAACTATCACGGACTTCAGACCTAAAACCAGCAAATTGCTATTACGTCTTGTTTATTTGTCTTATGATCCTTCGAGTACTCCACAATTATTTTGTACATACCAACATTTATTTTAGATATCTAAACAGGGTACAGCTAGAGTGTACAATATAAGTAATGTTACGTGTAATTATTGTTTGTAATATTCATGTTTATTTGTTCGCATAATGACACATTTTCAATGATAATGTAGATTCTAAGATTTCTAGTAATCCACAGGCTGTGAAATCTCTTGTAAGTGGAAATAGAGATTTTCCATCCGGGTGATGGGAAGCATTCAAGATAGGTAAAAAAATAAATGTCAAAGAGGGAAAAGTAGATCGAAGTCAGAGACAAGACAAAGTTGGCTAAGAGGACACGGTCATTAATTCAAGTAGCTATACTTCTACCCGACTTCTCATGCTCCTTGTCTGCTTTGACATTTTCTTTAAGAGTCCTTCTCCACTTTTTTGATTATTTGTCATCAGAACTGAGGAAGCATGTCATTTATCGATTTATGAGATTCTAGTTGACATATTTTCTGATAGTTGTAAGAATATTCGAGACGTATCTGGAGGTGCGCACACTAAGACATCTTCAATTAAGAAAACATATTTATAGATTTTTTGGCAATTTATACGCAAGTGGGGATTTAATTAATGAATCTAGAAATTGGGATTACCAGTCAAATTAAATATTTCAAATCCCATTTCATAAATGTATAATCTAAAACGCGCATAATTATTTACCTTCTGTTTTAATTTTAGTAACTGTGATGCCGATGCAAATGGTTAAAGTTGATAATATAGTTATCATAAAAAACTTCAGTTTTAATGGAATGGGGCCATTGAAAAATGAGTTTATTTAACCTGATTACAAACATCAAAGTTGAGTTGAGATTTGAAAATAGCAAACGCACAAATTGGAAAGTGAAAGACAACTATCTGCAGACAATGTCAGTAGAGGGAAGTTTTCAACTAAATAGATGTGTCAATTTACTGGGCGAATTGCTAGATCCGACATGGCTATGACACAGAACCTGGAAATATCCCAGAGCCACTCACTCAAATACAATTCCAATCCCCACTGAACCATTTTTCGTTCCATCTGACTCGCAATATTTATATAAATGCCTTTAGCAAACTGTGTATTTACTGTATTTTCTAGTATAATAGGAGTAAACTGTATATAGTGTCGCAAATGTCTTCCTGGTAATTTTAACGACGTTGATGTTTGTGACAACCGTTGTTTTATTTCTGCTAATGCAGCAGTTCTCTTGAGGTTTGTTGCAAAAGGAAATGATCTATTCTTAAACAATAACGGAAATTTACAGTTTTAGCGTTTAAAGGAGTAAGTACTAATTGTGCGAATGAAATGGCTTGTTCTGAAAAGTTATTTAAGTAACTACGGATGTACATGAGTGGATATGAGTAGATAAACACTTAGTGAAGGTAGTCCATAACGGTGGAGAGAAGACAAGGGATTGAATTCTCTGTATTTGTATTACAGTATAGATAATCGTTTGTCGAGCTATGGATCCGGTGAACGTGTGCTGCGTATGAAAATTGACCGAGTTTTTGCTTTTTGTCGACAGGGAGTCAGGCACGGAGATTTCGTTTTCACAAAGTCGAGTACGTGACAGTATGTTGAAAAAGGATTAGAGATCTCCTGCTCCGTCCAAGCAGACACACGCTCTTTCATTGGAGTCAGTGACCATTAGATCAAGGGCTGTTATGTTACGTAGCACGCCACGTTATGTCAAGTCACATACATAGCACATATTTATTTGGACATACATAGATAAGTATGTACATACGAGAAACATTGCCTGACCTGGACCCGTCTGGAATGGCATCCTGGCATCTGATCTGATATTTTCCTATACACATGGCTAAATAAATAGTATTATTAGAACTACAAGTCTGCTCCAGTTCTGTCTTTTACTTAGACGCGTAGCAAGGTAGAGGATAGGTCCGTTTCAGACGCCAAGTACCAGCACATTTCATTACAGACACGTACCATAACATAACTACGTATCTTCACCTTTCACACCATTTACTATACCTCTACCACTGAACCTACATAATTTTACAGAAATTTCTACTATCCACGAAAATGTTCTGCCAAAGTGCAGATAGAAGGAAACGGGAGTGTGAACACGGAACGCATGTTTCTCTCTAAAGTCACGGCTGCCTGCCCTCCATATTACATTATTGCAGCCTAAGCTTAAATATACCAAACAATTTGCTCTGCCCAGCATTTCTTTTCCTCCCAATTCCATGCAATTGCAATAATATTCTACAATTTCAAGTCATGGCCCCTACTCATAGAACATCTTTCCACTAGTCCATCCATAATTGACTGACAAATTCTCCGCTTTTTAGCCATGAATATATTTATTACGGCACAAATTGTATGTCTACTTAGAAGCTTTCACTTTACACAATATTATATACAACTAGTGGATACATAAACTAATTCACATTACTGTCATTATTTTAATACAATGGATAAATGACATGTCTACATCCATCCCACAAAGATATCTGCTGTAGGTGAATTAGGTATCCATTGGAAAGATATTCTTAGTACAAAGGAAACTACAAAAGAATGTGTGTGTGTATGTTGGTAAAAAATATGTCCTTTGGCTTTCCCCTACGGAGAAAGTATGCAAGGTCCTTTCTTCCGGTGACCCTGAACTAAACGAACATTTCTAGTAGGTCGCTCATCTTTCCATGTGTGTTGTATTGCAGGACAGAGCCAAATTGCATCAATGCATTACACTATCTAAAGGAAGACACAGTGATGGAAATCATTCTCACGTGTGTGCAAGATAACAGAAGCACAACTATCATGATAGTTCCTCTTCCCGGAAGATATTGAAATGCTATATGAGCTTACAAGAACGTTGCAAATCTTTTACAGAAATGATAGCAGTTGTGCATATTGCAAAATGTCTGAACCCACATTCCCATATACTACACTGGAATGATTATAGATATAGTCGATCTTTATATCTACTCAATGTGCTTGCTAACAGAGTTAGAAGACATTTAGAGATATAGTTATGCATATAGAAAGACGCCTTAAGTCTTTGGCCTAGCACTTTCTTTGGTGTTGCGACAGGAGATAAGGAAAAGAAGGAACACGAGTTTTCTCACTTAGAGTCAGCGTCTTAAGCTCTGTTCTTCAAGACACGTATTAGCTAGTGAACCTAGCAGACACGGATAGGTACCTACTGTAACTACAGACAGAGATAGAATATTATGTCTAGTGGCACGAGTAAAAGTAAAAACATGTATCTACCTATAGTACACACAGAGTTGCTTATAATAATATGTCCGTCCGTTCACTAACAGACAAGAAACTCGTTTTTCTATGTACTTGTTACTACTTATGAAGGTACGTCTTCTCCTCTTTCAAGACTTTCCCATAAAAATCCTCCTTTCCCTGTGCCGTTTTATGGGGACGCGGAAGCCTGGCGAGTGTAAAACTCTTGCAAATAAAACTCGGATGCTCTACACTTTTCCATGAACAAGGAAGCTAACGATTGTAGGGAAAACTTGTCTAACTCTTCTCACTTTGACTTAGCGTCATGTCCCCGTGTCAGAAAAGGGCACGAACCTTAGTGCCATTCTCAAATACCAACACTTTCTATTTAACGACTGATAATTCTCTTTCATTCTATACACGTCACACCAAAAATGTATAACTGAAAATTTAAAATACGTTAAAAATACATATTCATTTATATATGAATACTTTCCGCTAGCTACAATTTTTTATGCGTTGCGATTGAATATGGTGTTACAATTGCTCAACTTTGTGTTCTACATTTTGTCCAAGTAATGCCCGCTAGACATTAAAGAGTCAATATACTTCCTTAAAAATAGTTCATGTGAAGGGTAAAGAAATAAGTAATTACTTCCAGGGAATTTAAATAGCAATTTAGCAAACGCAGAAAGTACATTTGATGGGGTAGCATGAAATAGTCAAAAATAACAATGGGATGGAAACCCTGGTTAGAATGTGTAGCTAACTTACATTGGGTTCATGTGGGTGGGGAATGTAGTTAAATGCGTTAGTCAAGTCAGTATTTTTTCAGGGTGTAGGATAACACAGAAGTCTAGAGATAGCAAAGGAAGTTATGGCAGTTGAGTGCCGTGAGGCGTCTTTCTTTTTATGAGCGCTACGTGCATGTATAATGCACAATCCATTGCAAACACTTTCTCCCGAGTTTGTTCAACTTTCCCTCTCTGTTGACTCTTCTGCCTTTTCCTCTTTTACAGGAATAAATAGTTGTGCAGAAACTCTCTGGGCAGATGAGACGGTCAAATTTTACTTTATATTTGGATAAGTGAAAGCTACTAAATATATACCTAGTGTATCTTTGAAGAACATTTGTATAAACTCAAAAACCACGAAGCCAAAAAAATAAATTTTGCAATGTCTACTATAAGTTTCACCAAATGAATCTAATGATATTTCAATGTGCAATTTTTTTTAAAATACTTATACTATCAGCCCTTTGATTGTTTAATTATCTTAGTTGCATAGTTGACAATGCTAGTGAATACTACATAAATATAAAAACGTTGCTGAGTTTAAATTCAGTGTCGTTGCCAACTAGAAATTTCAAGTTGAGCATTGTCATCCTTAGTAACCAAGTTCATTGCAAATTCCAGCGGCACTTTTGACAGTACTTTCAGGGAACCGACAAGGCTGGGTTATGGCTGATGCGAACATAATGCGATGCGGGCTAAAGTTTTTTTGAGCTTCATCTGTCTTTAGTTTTCCTCTGCATGGGTGAAGGAAAGCACATAGATAGATCAAGACAGGAAAGTTGCATAGGCATGGATGAGGATAGTTAATGTATGTATACAGGGACAGAGAACTTAAATGCACTAGTAAACTTTCCCCTTGCAACCTACGTTGCGAAGGGGGAAAGTTCTCTAAATGCACGGGTAGTGAGTATTATTTTATATAAAGCATGGGAGTGCATGATATGATATGCATGATATATTCTGTGATATTCGCATAGGTATTTGGTTGCGTAGGAGTTGCACTGGTTATAAATACACGTAAAAATGCATTGTATATGTGAGCCAGTGGTGTAGGTATTTAGTAAATAGTAAGCAACGGGCGGATGTTGCTTGCATGGCGTATCTGTTGCTAGTTCCCAGGAAGGGATTTCTAAAGACATAATAAATAGGGTATGTTCACATGGATATTATAAAGATATAGAGTAGAAGATTTAGTAATGCCACATAAAGAATAGTACAATGCATCATTTTCTGACGGTTGAATTCGACTTGGATAATCAGACATTGATATGATTACAAGAGACGGCTAGAATATGTTTTCCCGATGCCAGATTTGTTTTCTGATCCAATATGACAAGAAAAACATTTTCCCAATTCTTCATTCTGCCGGAATTATTTTTCGGCCTGTTTTCTCTGTCTGTCTTTTCAAATGATATTACAAACATTTCTCCGCTCTGCATTTTTCTTTTAGATTGCCAAGTTTAACGTTCCTAAATAGGTCTATGGAGTTTTGATGTGAATTTTCTAGTCGTACACAATGTTTGGTTTAGCTGGGTTCAGGTCTTGCATTTATTTTTTATGATTTGATGTGCTGCAAAATACATCATAGACTCAAATTCAATATCTGACTCTGTCTCTTCCCCGTTATTTGCTAATAGAAAATAATAAAGTAAAAGAGTGGAGGGACGTGTGATGTGATGGGTGGGTCTCATCTGCTCTCGTCAATGCCCAAACATGTCATGGCATGACTGGTTGCTCTTATTTATTTATTTCTGTCGATAGTCTTCCTTTTCTGATTTCCCTCCACCAATATGCCTTTCCCTCATTTTTCTATATCTTTTCAAGGGAGCAAATTCAGTCGAAATGTATTCTCTTCTAATATGTTTATGGAATTCCCGATAGGAAATCCCTTCCACAAACTTAATTTAGCTCCAAGCAAACTTTCTCAGAAGCCAAGTCCAATGCTATTCCTCACCATCGTGTGTGCGAGAAACAGACAAGAGAAGACAGTTTTGCTCTATATAATGTGTATAAGATTAGAAAGGGGGTTATCTATAAAATATACGTCCATACAGAGACAACCTACATAAATACACTTTCAAAACATTGGATTACAGCTCGCTACACTCCTAAATAACGAACAGAGGAGCAAATCAAATATTTCTGACCTCCTGTTGCCTATCACATCCCATCAGATCACATCATTTTACACAACGCACTTCGTCTCTTCTGATTTTTAGACGTTTTTCTTTTCCAACATGACGCTCTCTGTTCCAACTTTTCAAAGTCAGCCATGAAACTACAACCCAGCTGCAAACTAAGTTTACTCTTTTATAAATTATCAAGTTGCAGTCAAAACGACTTTCTGCTTTTATGTAACGCTATAGTGCATTCTGGATTTTGGGGTTCACCTTTCTGAAACATTTTGATCAAAATCCAACTAATAACTATCCAGATAGGTATAAAGAGGCATTCTAAAGTTCCATTCCATTATTTAAGCGAAGGGAAATCAGATATAAATCCGGAAAAATCTTTTGGCTTATCCTTTTTTCAGAATTGTGATATATTTTCTTATAATACAGTTGTCTTTATTTGTCTGAATCAGATGCTGTGTCCATATAAATGCACTTTGTTCCACCACACATGGCTTGAACATTAGAATTTTAGGGCACCTTTAACTTTGAAGTGTAAAGCTGATTGTGAGTGAGTGTAAATGTCGTTATTTGTATTTACTGGTTGCGTCTCATACTGTTTTACTACTTGCATTTTTACGGAGTAACTATAGCGAAACTTTTTACTCCAAGTTCCCAGTAGCTCCTATTTATAGTTTCATTGTATTTGTACAAACACACAACAGACTCAGTTATTTGTTAGTTTAGCCCATGTGTTAGTATATTCCTACTATCGTAACCATAAGTATTTACTATGGAAAGTGACATAAAGTACAGTTGAAGAGAGAAGGCAGAACAGAATGTGTCTCAGCCTGAGTCACTTCCACTCTGATTTAACTTTAAGTCCCGTTTATCTGACATTCATAAAATCCACTAAAATGCAACAGTCGGGAAAATACCTAACTGAAGTTTCTGCAGTTAGACATGCTCTTCGCCATAAAGACCGAAATACTTCTAGCATATTACATAGCCACCTATACACATGTTAACATTTTGTAGGTTCGCAAACAAAATATGTATTTATAGTTAGGAATCAGGAAAAACTGAAGACCTATGCAAAACAAAAAACAGCAGAATTTAAGAACAATGCCACATGTCATGTTACAGTGATAATCATATAAGTGCATGAAAATGTTTTATGTTTTACATCAGATCAGAAAAATATTTCCAATTCCTTCAGATTAGCATCGAAAACTAATTCCAGCTAAATTGGATACTGAGTTTTTCTATCACGCTCACAGGAAAGTGTATAGGTATCCACTATGCTTTAGTAATTATCTACGTTGACAATATTAATATTATTATGGTTATAGGATGTATCACATCGTAAACATGGTAGTGTCATTATCTAATTATTAATGCCTGTTGGTGGCACGTTAGTCTTTTACGCCCTACGGCCATTAATATTTTTTATGTGTTGAAGACAGTGTTTATTTTAGCCGGTTTTTTTTCGATTTTATCCAACCACCTGACCTATAATTCATAATAGCCTAACGTTACTTAATACTCCTCCCGAAAACGTAGTCACCAATTGCGTTTGAGTTTAAAATACTCTAGCAGGTCAAAAATGCTCAACTTGAAAACATTTACGTGCAAACTAATTCTATTGCAATGATTTTATAAAATTCATTTTTCGTGGGCTAGCTTTTATTTTTGGCCATTTTAGCAACTGGCCAACAAAGGTTTTATGCCATTTGAGCCACTACCATTATAGCCACCATCCAGTGGCTAGTAAAACACTGGCTGAAGAGAGCTCTTGCGTTACATTTTACGTTTCTCATTCCCTTGCGTTATTTTGCATTAAATTTCGTTATGACTAGCATTTTTTAAGTAAAGCGACATTTGTTTAGTATGAAACTGGATATTGTGGCCCTACATACATAATCCACTAAAACTGCAGGGTTAGTTGCATATATAATACAAACTTTGCACTTATTTTGTGTATGTGGTCTGGTCTCTCTATGGGTTAGAAGTAATACATAACGTATTACTTTAGGTATGATATTGCAGTGTATCTTTAGTAAGTGTAGGTACAAAGTAGTGTCAGTGTAGTAATGCAAGTGTAATTGTATATCTGTGGAGTGGGACAGGTTATTTCTGTATTTTATGTTGACTTAGCTAGTTCGTATACGTGTTTACGACTAAACGGCAGGCGCGTATTCCTTAGGGGGCTATTGTTCTCAGCCAAATAAAATTCAATTCAATTTTCAATAGATAGACGAGGTAGACAGGAAAAGGCAAACGAAATATATTTGTTTTAAATTAAGGCACTGCCTTGCATGCAGAATACAGTGAGTGACAATACATAAGGGCATATGAACATATTATGACACAAAGTATCGCAGATGCTTTATAATATCGGAAAAATACAAAAGTGCATAGAAATATGATATGAAGTACATTTATATTTGTTTGAAAATGTTTTATGGCTCCGAACATTTCCCTTCTACATACATCCCCACACAAAACAGGAGAGACAAACAATATATGATAAATAGATACTTAATCTTCATGGATACATAAAGTAGGTGGGTGCATATAATATCTGAACCTACACAATTACTATTTACATACGGGGAAAGCCAGAGTTGAAGAACAAGTAAACTTAGAACTTGAGGGGAAAAGTCTGAATTAGGCTAGACAAAGTTGGACCGGAATTGAGGTATTTTTTCTTGGAGATTCTTGTGGTATTTGTGTGTGTATTGGTTTTCTGGTGCTAAATACAAATAATGCACAAGATAAGTACTCATAGCAAAAGAAAGAAAAGTTTGGAATGCTTCTAATAAGTGGAAAGGGATACGATGACATTTGCGATGTCACAGTGACACTGAAGAAAAACACTCACATCACATTTTGGTATCCCCCCGTAGAAAACTCAGAAAATATTTCGGGAGTAGTATCAATAGGTATAAGAGTATATAGTAGTAGGGGGTACAATAAGATAGGTAGACAGAGATATGATGATAGAGAATAACATTCCTCCGTTTATATGGCTAGGTTAGCATTTCATCGTTTCCCATCCTCAACTTAAGAAAAAGATCGGAGCGGAAACAAAAGTTTCCCTTCGAAATTCATTGTCAATTAGAGTGTGACAGTTTTAGTTCTCCGTGAAGACTCCCTGCCCCCTCCTCTTCGTTTTCCTTTTGTCGTCCTCCCTCTCTGTATGTCGCCTGGATGTATGCGGATACATAAAGATGCACCGTTATTATGACTATACCTTCTGAGTATTACATATTATTTACACACAAGCAACATTCGTGCACTCAGACACCATAAAGTAAATTCTGTCGGATTGTAAATTGCTGAGCATTATGGGACATAAATACCTACTTGCTATTTGCTATCTGTTCTGCATTTCCTTCCGTACTTTCCGAAGGAATGTTCAGGAACTATTAATTATAAACTTTGTGTTAAATGATAGTTGCGTTTATGTTTTGGTTAGTGATGTCTTGTTCTGAATATGCACCCTTAGCCTCTATTAACTAAGGCATTTCCTCCGTAATGAATAGATGAGCATAAATATTCAGAAGAGATGAAAATGAGTGTTTTGTTTTATGTGCAGATTGGTGGGGGGCTTGGGTCCACCAGCCTCGAACCCCTTACTAAGTGGAATTCCGTCGGCACCTGTGATTCTTCCCGTGTTCCCGAACAGCACACCACATCCTGGACAAGCGACCGGAAACGGGGCTCCTACCTCTCGCTCTCTACCGCGAAATCAGTACTCTCCGTCGAGATTTACTCTTCAAAAGGACTGTCGAGTTTCAGATCGCTGTTCCTGGAAATGTATTAGTATTGTTTTTATTCTTCTCTGCATCGCTTTGATCTCCATCTCCATTTACTTTGCAGGTAACTACTTTCTCACATTTCACCCCTAGCAAATATGCAAATCAGCCCGAACTTTCCGGGTTTGATTGTCATTGCTCGTAGTACTGTGGTAGTTACCACATAATAAGTAAATAATCATCGTAAAATCCACCATCATACCAGAATAGTGCCGTTAATATTTTATATTTAACTTGCTTTAGTCAAAGTAATCGTAAATCTGCCATTAAAATCTACTACTACATCTCTCTGTAAAGTTCTACAACGCTTTTCCGTGGCCAATTGTGACCCTATTCAAATTTCCAATGTCTTTCAGTACACGGAGGGTTGTGTTGTGTGACTCTGCTGAATTGTGATGTCTGTTTGGGTGTGCGTCAAAATGATGTTATCACTTCGGGAAATATCAGACCAACTTCCCTTTCCTAGTAGTAATAAGGCGGACGGCATTTCCTATGGCGTTCTTATTCCAGGGAGAAATGGAGTTCCGTGTATTCCTCAGATGGCCACAACTCAACAAACATGTCTGGCAGCCCTGTACCTTTATCTCCTCCATCGCTATCACAACATTCAGAATTTACTAAAATTCAGGGAACATAGATTCACGGAAGACAAAAGCCCTAGACATGAGATCTCTCCTATATTTAGGAAGAAGGGGCTATCTCGATCTACATACGTTACATATTATTGGTATGTATGTGCATGCAAGTAAATAATTCGGCCGTCTTCTCCAGCAAACTCGGCGACGACGTGAGACGCAAACGGCCCTATGCAAAAATTCCTTGACTTACAATCTCCCAGTCATTTAAAGATAAAATTCCTTACAGATTGCCCAAATTCCTACAACAGTGTAGCATGTGATGCCATATTATCTAAATATGCATGTGCCTACATAAGTAGAGCATCTAGAATTTTTCTAGGGTATTAGTAACGTTTTCGTAGTGCCTACATACCTATGAATATACATGGTCTGATGGTCCACATCTCGCTTTTCTTCCCCAAAATGCATCTCACTTATTCTCGCGTTCTCATCTCACGTTGTCATTCAACTCAAGGAAAGGAGAATGAGACGCTGGATTGAATAAAGTAGGGAATTTTTCATTTCTCCAAACATCATAATACCAAACGGGGGAACTACCTATACAAAAGAAGAAAGCTACTCTTTATTAGCTTTCTCCACTTCATTGTTTTCCATGCAATAATATCAGCGAGTAACTATGTACTTATATATATTGCAGGAATTTTATCAAGCAAAATTAATATCGCCTGTTTTACAAATACCCGAATAAATTTTCATATTTCCCATTCTGCGATTCCATTTTAATAAGATTCGATCTGATTATATCTCCGTAGGTTTGTGTATGCTGTCATATAAAGCGAAAAATGATTACTTAGTTACCAATGTCAGGGAACAGTCTCAAAATTGAAATTGAAAGCTGATATATCTCAAGGACATAGGATTCTGAATAAAGGAGTGGAATAATGAAAAACTTGCCAAATCAACTATATATTTGTTGTGCCGTTATAGGAACTTAATATATTCTTAGGATCTGCGACAAGAACAAATATAAAATTGGAAAAATATTATTTTCCTATCTAAAATTGCCTAGTTACTTGTCATGTTGTTTCCAAAGCATTTGATATCCCGTTTTAATATGTAAGTAGATACATATGCCACGTCAAAGTGGAAATTTGATAGGATATAATATGCAGTGACAGTATACAGGATTAAAATAATCCACACATTTATATGCTTAACTAGAATTAAAATG
>JABASH010004145.1:0-14730 GCA_019776445.1 Tomocerus maximus | reverse complement strand
GTTTACAAAGTACCTAAAAGATAAATGAAATGATACATACAAGAGTTGGAGATGGTGTATTGTTTAACGTGTGATGCTTAAATAGTTAAGTGTTTCCTTGGGTGAATGTAAATTGTGAAATATTAGAGTAAACAGAATAAATAAACTATGACGTTGACAAATAGTATTGGAATGAGATTCCCGAGAATAGAGTAAACAACGTAGAAAGTTGGTGTGACAATGACATGGGCAGAGAAGTGCATCTCTCGGCTAAAATTGGAAGAATGTTTTGGAAAGTCAAAGTAAGTTGGAGGTGAATTACAAACCAAATAGATCCAGAGTCTGCAACCATTATAGAGTATGGTCTCTGTAAATACATTATTATTTGTTGTCTAGCTGGTTCCTCGAAGACTTTGGAAACTATTTAATTGTGTGAATCTGGCTGAAAGTGCTCTCTCTGTGGAAGTTGGAATCGAAATGATAATCAAAGAAACTAGTAAAGTAAACTAACGTAAAATGGGCTACATAAAGAGAGGCTAAGGAGCTACAAAGTAAAATTGGGAATGGAGAAATGTCAGATTCAGACAGGAGTCCTTTCTTATTAGTTATTCGTTCCGTCCTCTGATCCTGAGGAGCGTAGCGACAAATTTACATATCTACTGGTAACCAAACACGAGCAATTAATTCCTATTGTGGAGGTGAAAGGAATTCTTTGCAATTGTGTTGTTGGGAAATGGTCGGGTGGAATGGCCCATCCACATCTGAAATAGGAAAATAAATTAGGGAGGCATATTCAATGAATCTGCAAATCAATGGAAACTGGGGAATGCAACTGATTCTAAGTTTCCAGATTCCTTGGCCCCGTCGCCCTTCAACATCCAAGCCATGCCTTATTATAGTTGACTGTCTCGAAAAGCTGAGTCGACTACAATGAGGAAAAAGTAACCGACACCAACGGCAAGTGCATGTGACGTGCCAAAAATTTCTGGCACAAACTTTTCGCAATCTTCTCACCAATTACGTTTCATGGCGTGAGTGAGCCACTCTTCAGTGCCCTGCCATCACAAGCCAGACCAAATTTCCCTATTCTATCTATTGCTTCTTGAATAAACACAGATATTGTATAACAAGTACGAAAATGTACAAATAGCCTAGGAGAAAGTCTCTCTACTTTCTCCATGCGTAACTTTATCTCAGGCACGGCATACACATATACATACTTAAATATAAACATACAGAGTTGACGACACGACCATTTTACATAAGTCGACTCCACTGAACAACACTCAAATCAACTCTTCATATGTTTTAAACAATTGCTCCCTTTCTGTCTGCCAGGATGTGTAAGTGAAAAGTTTTGTCTCCACTTGATTCAGTTAACTTTTGCCCACTCTCAGCGCTCTCACACTCACACATCATAACAAAAAGATGGCTACGTACTGTACACGTTATTCTTCCTGTACGTTTTATTATTACTATCTAACTATACACATAGCTCACTAAATAGTATATTCACATTCATATGCAGAAAGCCAGAACATTTCCATCCCATACTAAAGATAGAACCTATTACTAGAATATCTAAGCACGAGGCTACACATGCAAGCAAATTCAAACACACTCCGTTCCCAAAGATGAAATCCTGAGTGAGTTTTCAGAATATTGTCATTTGACGAAGCAGTCTCTCCATTTTAACAAAACAATAATATTAGTATATCAAGACTCCATGGTTTATGTCATTTGACATTTGACCACGTTTACAATTTCTACAGTAACATTCCCGCAATTCTACATCTAACATCCTTATCATGCTTTCTCTCCAAGAATAAATTCTTCTGAACATTCGTGAATAGTAGTGCGGAGTGAAGTCATAAATAATTTATATTACATTCCAATAAAACTTGTCTATATTTAAAAAATTCTTTTTGACATTGTCAGAAAACTGCAACCGTTGTCAGAATCTAAAATTCTGAGCGGGGCATAAGTCTATAATTGTGAAGCAAACATTAATTTGAACCTCTCTAGGTGTGATATTAATAATATTAATATTTTGATATGACTATTTTCCCCGACTTTCTTTATATGATGGGTTCATATATTAGTAATCAATTTTCAGACCGCTCACAGTTATAATAAGGCAATGCATTGACACATACATCAGTAAAAGGGGTAGCAAATGTGATAACCAGAGTGCTAGTTACTAGGATGTACTGGATACTACTGTATTTATACGTAGATAACAAACAAAAGTATTTTTACTGTAGATACTACATGGCAAGCCATTGTAGACAGAAAGGAAGTAAATGAGTAGAGATTCTATAGCTTCATGTAGGATTTTAGTGACGGCACTAACTGTAGTATGGATTTATTTATGTAGATCAAATTACATTGTGAATAATGAAACAGCATGGACCGCAATATGATCCTGACGTCTTTGTGTCTTGGTCTAAGTTACATGCTGTAATAACAGGAATGAGTATGTATGTAGTAACTGCATTACTATTTAGGCTCATTAGTTCCCGGTACCCGCTGCCTTTCAATTATGCAACCAAATGGGCCTTACAACACTTGTTCACGACCACACCTTTTCTATTAACAGCTCGTGAAGAAATCTGAGAGGAAGCAGTGCAATATTTCTGAAGACCAACACAATACATATACATACAGTAGGTATCTACACTTACCCTGTGCAATAGCATACCCCACCCCATACAGTTACAAATTACAAACCACAAAAAGGTTTTTGTTAAGGAGCATAGCACTAATACGTGATATAGGAGATCTCAGAAAAAAAAACAAAGTATCATTATGTATGTACGTAGAAACTAAATAAACATGGTGCAGCTACAAAATACAGGGTAAAAAAGATCTAGCTACAATATGTACTAAAAGTGAGTAAGTGAAAGAAACATACGGAGAAGGCTTTGAGAAAAACGAGGCATTGAACAATGCCTTCCATAGTGTCACCGCTGACGGAGAAATTTCCGCTGAGATAGCGACTTCTTTTCCAGGAGCCGAGATAGCCGGCGAGAAAGGGAGTTTTGTTTGCGGATTTGGCAGCAGTGGCCCCCGCACTGGCTGCAGGATCACTCAAGCCTTGCGAGCCACTAGGGCCGTGACCCGCATCATCATCATTATTGTTACATTTGTCGGGGGATGGGGAAAAGCCATTTTGCTGGTGCTCTGTGTCCAGAAAGCCATTGGTCCCCGCCCCATTAGAGTCGAGACTGTTGGAAGTGACGTGGACGAGGCTCTGACGAAGCAATTCCTGTCTCACCTTCTCGGTGAGCAATTGGGTCGGTGTGGGATTGGCGGTCGTGGAAGTGCCACTGGGCAGACTGGGAACGAGTGGAGAGAGAGAGGCGAGAGGACAAGGTCCCGCCGATGCACACTTCATTGACCCCGCCGCCGAAGAGGTGGAAGGCAGACATGAATTCGGAGTGGGGAAATTGCCGCTGACACCGCCCGCGCCTTCTTTTTTGCAGCGGGTCATCGAGTTGGGAATGCCATTCGATTTGTGGGTGACGTCGCCCGGTTTTCCCGTCCCGTTTGGCTTGCCGCCGTAGGGTTTGGGATCTACGGGATTGGGACTACTCAGAGCGGACTCAGGGTCACCGGGACGCACAACTCGGACACAGGCACCTCGGAAACAGTCACACTCCGTCCCGGCACTGGGCCCTAGCACTCCGTTGCTCTTCTTGAATTCATGAGAGTTTCTCAGAGTGGCGCTTGGCACTTTTTCTACGTCCATTCTGAGCGCACTGTGTCCACAGACCTACGACGACGACTCCTGCAGCCGCAGGAAGAGGGGCGCATTGGCAACCACTTGTGCAAGTTCTGCATCTGCCACTGCAATAGGATGGTGGCTAATACCCAAGATAAACAGATATGGTGTCCGTGTACACTTTTAAAATACAATTCGGGGATCAGAAAACAGAGCGGAGTGGAGTCGCTCCACTTGATTTCCCTTCACTATGCTTTAGTTCACTTGACAGACAGGCAATATTGCAAATCCAAAGCTTTACCTCTAAGCCACACATAAATACGACCTACCAAAAGTACATTTCCCGACGTATAGCTGTTGTTGTGCAAGAAGTGCTATCGGTAGCAGCGCACAAAGGAAACGGATCTGTCTGTTTGTTTAACTTGCCTTTTTTGCTTTGCGCCTTTAAAACTTTCTCTTGCACAACAGAACTCAGTGTAACCTGAGATATCTCATAAGCTGTAATCTATCTTTAGTAGAGCAATTCAGTTCAGATCAGACTTGTCTTAGAGTTGCATTTACTTAGGTAGAGTCACTACATGTGTCTACATGTGTCTATAGCATATCAGGTAGCCAGGCCAACTATTTATGTGGAGGTAAGCATCACTCAGATCAAACCAAAGGAAACTTGGCCAAAAGAAAGCTTACCCAGTCAAATATAAATCTTGGGATCAATTTCAACAAGAATCTTGTTTGGCCACTCCTGTTCCGAATTATTGTAGCCAGAATTATTTGGCTAGCAATGGCGATGAGTGTGCACTGCGTTTTAGTGGCACTTTTACTAGAGATCCGACAGAGTACGAAATAAGTATGACAGAAAGGTTTCCTCCGAGTCACACCACATCAATAGAGCACAACAGAGCAATAATTAACTTCTCCCATTTCCTAACACACTAAGGCATTTATCGGAGAGAGGGGAAAAGTTGTGATGACAAGATGGACAAAGCCGCTCGTGTCTTTTATCACATTTTCTAATGAAGAGACGAATGAATGCTTTTCAATAACTCTTAAAGACATAGGATTATGTAGGTACTCGTTGATACGAATAAAGTAACAGGAGTCCGGACATAAAAGACAACCGACGATAAAAAGACTGTCATCAACTCAGTAACTCTACTTATTAGTTTTTTGTCCTCTGTCGTTGGGCTTGGTGTAACTCTGTATTTAGTAGCAGCACATAGTAGGATATTTATAGGACGAGACTCAGTATACTCTTTTTTATTATTGGGAAAAGTTATTTATATGTGCCGTGTGTTGCAATCAGTATATTATATTTGTAGTCTTGCGTATTGGGCTGGAAGGAGCTAATTCAGTTGGGAAACAGTAATATAGGTACCGAGGTATAGAAAAGATGATGATGAAGAGAAGAAATAAGAAGGGATCTATAAAACATGAAATTCATTTGATCGTATCGTATTTGATCTGATTCAAAGCTCGGAAAATTGTATTGGATCATTGTTGTAGGGAGAAAAGAAGGTCTGTAGGAAACCTTATGGGAGTTGAACCGAACAGACACCTCCGTAGGATTTGTTCTTTCTACTCACAACTCGACCTGAATCACAATATTCCAAATCATGTGACTGGTCCACACAGAGACAGAGACACATCTTTTCTTTTAAATGTAATCTATACGATGCATACTCCAACAAGGAGATGTCTTATAGATTTCCCTAGTTAAACATGTAGGTCAGAATTCTTTCACTCACTCTCTGTAGTATTTATAGATACTCGCTAGGTAAATGTGCATTTTGCCATTTGTGCACCAGAAAGGAGAATAGAGAACAAAAGAGAGACGACGCCAGGATGAAAAATGTATCGTACATATGCAATCCCAAAATCACAAGTGGATTTTCACAGCTACGTACCTAAGTACACTCTTTACTTGGCTATACAGTATACCAGATTTAATAGGGCAGGGTAGTTACTTATATTCAGCTATAGACGTATCGTTAGCCAGAATAAGGTGATTTCAGTTCAATGCAGTTCAGTTCTGATTCGGGCGTCCCTTGGGTGACATAATGTGACTCTACTAATGCGACCTCCACTTTGTGCCAGAAAACCCAACTACTGTCAAAGACACTGCACAACCCGCCCAACTATATTAGAAAGATAAACACGACTCCTTTACATCCATACCAGTTCCAAACCCATCCTTATTGCAAACTGACTTACTTCCAAACTCAAACTCTCTTTGCACAAAGTACATATAGCACAGGCATACGAAAATGACTAACGTATTATCAGTTCAGTATCCAATCCCATAATATTATTCATATCACCTACTCAATACCAAATTGTAACTTATTTAAATATATTATTGCTAATATACAGTAGATAGTCACACCAAACCCTTTCAGAATGTACGATGTCTTTAGATTTATTTCCATTCTTATATAGCTTAAGGATATACGGAAATAATGCATGAACATATAAGGAGAAACGTCCCTACATTTACGAGGTTAAAAGTTTATACTGCATGCAGCAATTTTCCCTTAAAGAAGTTACAATTTATCAGTATAAGGTAACTAACAAACATAAAAAATACGTGCAATCATGGTCTTGTTTTTGGATACATTACTGACGTTTTCAAATGGAAATTAATAAAAACAAACCAAAAACCTTTTTTAGATTTCAGTTTTTGAAAACGGAATTATTTGTCAATTTTATTTTCTATTACAAATAATACATTTCGCCGTCCATAGTAAGAGTGGCAACTTGCCTATTATGCGTTTGGGGAATTTTGCCTCTTCCAATTCAGTCGCTGTCTAATAAGTAGAAGGTTAGGTATAGCGCGTGTCTAAATAGAAAAAATGGTAATACTACATCAGACATGCTAAGCCATAAACGCCTTTCTTCGTTTAGTTCCTGCGAAGTTAAAAAGGCAATATTAAGCAAACTTCAATATTCGGAAACTAATGGGTTTTAAATTGCTCACAAGATAGACTTACACAACCAATCTCTTTCCTATTTTCAGCGTTCCCCCCAACACGTTTCTAATTAGCAGCTCTCTCCTCAAAATCTTCGGGCTCTCTGACTTTCATTTACGAGCTCATTTTTTTAACTCTTGCTTCCTCATCGAAACTTTCTCATCAAGCATTTTTCCATGGTTTTTAGACCGAGACGCTTTCTAGGAAACTAATTTATATCTATTATAAGTGGTATAGTATATAAACCACAAAATGGATTACGAAATATTAGTACCTAAGTGTATAAGTAGGGTAGTAATACTTCCCTAAAGAAAATCATCAGTTTTACTTCAAGTGCCTACTTTTGTTTTTAAAGTGCTTTTTCTTTACGATAAACTAAAAATGCTTTCCCAATTCCACAGTACACGTAATTATCTTAACATTTCTCTTATGTATAATAGACCAATAAATTTACCATTAGATCTAGCTAATCCAGCTATTATTTTTCGACCAACCAGCTCTAAATGAGGACTAACATGTCTGGAATAATCATAAACAGCTTGTTGTGATAACTCTTTAATGCTGTCGAAAGGTGGACAGTAAAGTATAGTTAATTGCGATCACACTTAATATTGGCTGTTACTCTGCCGATGATACCACTTATCGATAGTAAGCAAACACATGGTATTTCACATAGTTTACATAATTACACGATTAAGTTAATCGCGCAGGAAAAGTCAAGGCGATTTCTGGCAAAAGACTTATAAACTAATTACGATTAAGAAAAACTCGGTTGGCCAACAACCAATTTAGTAGTTGAAACTGGAACAACTTTTGTTCATAGTAAGTTACATCTATCTATTGTAATTTTATCAGTTTAGTAGAGTACCTACGTATAATATGAGTACTCTAAATTTACTTGCACTCTTATCTGAACTATGTTTGTAGTAAGTGCAGTATTAACAATAAGAAACTCCGCTGGGTCTACTGTCATGAAATCAAATTTGTCTTTCAAAAATGATGATAGCCTTGTCATACCTAAGTAGTTTGTTCATAAGTAAATTATCCCTGAGGGTGAAATGAAATGTATATCTCTGCATTGAAGTACATGAAGGAATTTCATTTGAGTAATGGAGAACTGTGCAGGAAGGATGAATTGTGTGACTTAACTGACTCTCGCTCACGTCACTATTACTATGCATATATTATTTAGACTCGGCTCTACTCGTCAACTCTCTAATCGTTAACTAAATTCCAACAAAACGAGAAATATTACATATATTGAAGTTTAACTTTTGAAAGCAAGTGGTGCACTATAGACAGCTTATTACTGTAACTACTTATGTCTATCTGTATGAACATGAAAGAGAAATATTGTTTTATTTCGAAATGGGTGTGTGAGTGAAGGGAAGGCTTGTATTTTCACAGTCGATGGACGTACAACTTGCAAATAATAACAGGCACGAAATAAATAATAAGCCCAAGCGGAGAGACAAGGAGTTTTTGCTCCTGGTGCTACTTGTAAAAGGAAGTCACTCTCGTAGGCCATTCCGTCTATTAACTCTCAGCAGGGCTCCCCTCTCTCAAATCCAATATTAATTTTCGTGATAGTCTTCGTTTAATACTGGAGTCATCCTTTTTAGACGAATTTCCTGTCTCCGGATTCTGGAGCAGACTAGCTTCAGTGCCCACAACACGACAAAAATAAAACAGGTAGCTCCTACTACTATCTCCCGAATAAACGCACTAGACTCCACTGCTCACAACATTTATAGAATTCTACTCAGAGTAGGGACAGGGAGAGAGAAATAATAATTTCACCTTCACATTGTTTTGTTGGTATTTAATTAACTGCAAAGAGACTATTGAATTGTTTCTGCTCTCTTCTCTATTGTATATCCGTAAAACCCAATCTTAATCCACTTCTGCTCATTTGGAAGAGGATTTGAACAGGAGACAACGAAAGACCAATCTATATAGAAATAATATTGTCTTTCTCTGCAGTATGCCATACACGTATCAACGTTGTTAGTCTTTAGTACACGCATTTCTTGAATAATAAACATTCGTTTAATCATTTGTAATTATTATAGGAGGGATACCTGTGCACATATAGGTACACAGAGTAGGTATGTCATTAATAATGTAGATAAATTGTAGCCCACACTTTCTCTGCAATCTGCATTGAACCAACTTTGTGTTGGTTCCTTTCTCTTGACAAATAAACGATGAGTAAAACATTCCAGAGTCCTCGGAGAATGTACCTACCTACACTACACATTGTGGTGGAGGAATACTTGTTCAACAACTATCCGTAACAAATGTTGTTTAAGCTCCTACATATTTTTATGTGAGCAACTTGACGTGGAATTCCTCCTCCTCGTCATTATCTTTTCCGTTCTGTGTATGAACACTTGGTCTTCATTTTACTCCATTTCCCGAAACTCAACTCTCATCTTTCCCCTGTGAGCTATTTTCATTTACAATTTGCAAACAATGCAAAACCCATTTGATTACCAACAGATCTACGAGTAACAGCAAATATATTCACGCATTGCAATGTGTCATCACAGTATGCTGCATTGGGATCTAAATATATCTTACAATCATACTGGAGAAACAAATTTATGATATTGCATCAAATACAAATTGTGCAAAGTTCGCACTCCGATAACCTGGTTATACATAGTATTAGAAATAACGCTGTGGATTAAGTAATGCTGTATCTGTACTCAAAACGTTCCTTACTTTACTAGTAGCAATTCCGGTACTAATTCCCCTTGGGTTGGCTATTAATATTAGCACGTTTTCATATATTTGGGAAAATCTAAGCGCGTTTAAATATATAAAATTATCAAGCATTACTGATGTTTTTTGTATAAATAAGAATTGTATTGGAAATGGAGCACAGGCTGTAGCTACATTTAATATTGCATGATAAAATACAGATGTACAAAACTAAGAATCAGTGTAAGTTGCTGATGCAGCCAAGTAGTCCGTTGTGTTCTATTTTAGTATGCACAGTAGAAAGAGATGGAGAAAGCAAGGAAGACAGAGAAAGCTTAGCATCTCTTTTAGTATTCTAGTTGACGAAGCATGTCATCGCTGATGTATTTTATCCCTTCTTTTTCTTTTCCAACTTGCACAATTTTGTTGCATGTTTCCAAACTGTCGGAAAATAGATTACTTTACTGTTTATAATACAACTTTGGATTTTCTGGCTATCCTTCGTCTCCAGATCAACTTTGTGCTGACGAGGATAATACAATAGCTACATTACTATTAGTTGTATAGGTACGTGTACCCTACAAAACTATCTCAAAAAGGCTGACGCACCATAATACACGTATCTACTCGTGCCACATCTAAAGGAACCTAATAATGTACTCTAAGACGCACTTTAAGCTAGGAATTAAATATTTCATTTACTAGTTTCGCGTGATCGTATTACAAATGCTGTTAGCCAATACTTATCCATCCTCGCATACTAAGCATATAGCAATCGTCAGATAGGGAAATTAAATAAATGACCTTGGAACCACCGCGAAAAATCTGAAGATTAAATAAACCAAATCCATAAAATGTTTCACTAACACGTAAAACTGAGAATTCTGTTAATGATAGAGTTGTACAAAATATTCAATTTAGTTAACTTTAGTAAAGTTTGTGATGTCTTCGGTGCTCCAGTTAAATGTTTAACTGTCTGTAGTATCCATTCACTATATCAGTAAACTTCTTTTATACAATGCTCGTCCACCAAAAAAACGTAAGATTTTTCTATTTTTTTAAAATCATGTTAATACTTTATAAGCTGCTTTTGCAATGCTATTTCTATCCTTGACAAAAATCTATGCAATGGAAGGGAAGACGTTTACGACTCAAAAAATGTACCATTAAAACACTAATAGGGATATCTAGATAAGGATTTAAAACAAAGTATTATTTGGTGACTCTAAAAAGTATTTTCTACACAATTTTGTCTAGTGAATGGTGTCTAGGATTCAGTGTACTCAGGTGTAACTTTTCATATTGGATTACATTCGAAATATTGAATGTTTCGTTAGAAATATCGAATGCTACGTTAGAAATATCGAATGTTACGTTAGAAATATCGAATGTAGGTAGTAAATGGATTCAGATAGAGTGCAGTTGGAAATTGAGATGACTCGCCGTGGCCGTGGCGTAAGTTGATTCATGGGTTTCATTTTGTTGGCGTATTATGTGAAGTCGGGATTATTAAAGGTAGAGTTTCATCTCCGTGCTGTCAACTGTTTTCCGTCTCTGCTCCCACCTTTTTGTGCATTATATTAGTGGGAGATTAGATCAGGAAGAGACAGTGATCTCTTTTCTAGACTCGTAGTCTCGGATTGAAATCAAAGGAATTGACAGGGAAGAAGAGAAAAAGTTTGATTTTATTTCAATGCGATTCTCGGTGAATGTATGAAGCTAAGGAGGTCTGAATGGAAGGTACCCGGGTATCTATCCTAATAGCCCGAAGGTAAGGAAATCCAGTGATTCCTGCCAGGAACGAAATGGCAGAGCCATTCGCATGCTGACCTCCTCTCCTCCATTCCTCTTCACAATCAATCCAGATGTGGCTCACGATCAGTCAGAGTCAGACAGAGCAGAGTACATTTCAAAAGTGTAGCGACCTTCCAACAAATCTTGCAGAGAGCGGGGAGAGATGTCCATTGAGTGAATTCTTTCCTCGCATGGCCTAACTTTGTCTTCCCTTGCATCTGCACTGCCGCTCAAATTCAATCCAACTCAAGTGAAAGAAAGTAAAACGAAAAGTGAAAATGAAAGAGCCGACGTCTCAACTCAACTGAAGCTTAAGCACTAAAGAAAAATGTTCTTCCCATCCATCAGCTTTGTATTGAGCACACTGTGCTTTCGCTCGATGACTCCATTCCCTTCCAAATTGTCCAGCAATTGATCAAGGAGCCACCAACTAAGCGACGAGACACATCAAGACTCCTCACCATCAATTTCTTTATACCTACATTACATTACTCCATCCAATCCTTCTTGAAAGCAGTTCAATTTGCTCCATCCCGACTCATACACTCCCTCACAAACATTTTTACACTTTAAACATATATATGTACACCATCATATTCGACTACTATCCATTCATTTCAAATGCGACAACAATTTCACTACACCCTGTGCTATTACTGCCATATATTGTATCTGCAGATATGTACATCTCGCACATTGGGGAAATCTCTCCACTCCAAAAGGGGAGGAAACTCTATTCTTCCTGCGTTGTATTCTCGATCTGTTATTTGAAATCAAACATTTGTAATGGCTTTGTGCTTTGGGAACTATATAAAATCCAAACTCACGGCTATCCATATAAAAATTATATAATACATACTTTTTTCACAAAAATCTTTTTCAAATGAACTCCATTCCTATTAAACTTGGACCATCTTCCATCTTTTCATAAACCATATAAAATTGGCCATGATTTAATTGAACCCTTTCAATTTAATAATAGTAGGCACTGCTAAGAGAAACTGATTACTATATCCCTGTGGTGTATGTGCCCAATGATTAATTAATAGACGTGAGAACATGGGTATAAGGAAGATAGCAAAGCGGCGTCGAATACTGTGCTAAGAGTAGTAGAATTCAATTCCGTTAGTAGTAAATGCATGACAGTGTTTTGTGATCAAATAAAGACATGTGCCGATAACTTTTGACCTTTGACCTCTAACTACCATTGACATATTTAAAAGTGTTAAGGAGGCTGTCAGGTTTGCATGAGCTAAATCACAACTTTCTAAGATGAACAAAACTAAAGTTAGGTACAGACAGCACGGGCATTTCCATAAAAATAGCTTTGCTAACAATACTTTGTCTATACAATATATGTCCTATATGTAGGACATAGGCATTGATAATAATGAACAGGTGCATAACTACTCACATATTATTACACCAGATAAATTTCCACCTGAAAACGCAAAGTTGGTTATAAATATAACTTAATATTTTATGTACAATTATATGACGTTAGAAACAAGCGCGATGCTTTCTATATAAGTAAGAACTAGTAGCACAGACAAAGTATGTACCAGACTAAAAGAAATTGCATGTTCACAAACAGGATGAAGACATGACCTCAATAATTCTGAAGATGAATACCTACTACAACGCATTGCCTTTTCACTCGCAAGCCTTGGATATATTATGTACAGCACAAACGCAACGCATAAAGAAGGAATGCAATCCATACTACTATTATCGTCAAGTAGTACATAGAAGGTAAATGTAGATATAATATATCCATTTTCTTTGCCATAACAAATTTAATATCTGTAGTGTACATAACGAAGGACTTTTAGCTAAAAGATAAGACTATAATGAAAAGTAAATCAGAACAGATTGTAAGGTAGATGAAATAAACAATCCATATATTTTATATTTACAACATTCGCGAAGATAATTACGACACACAATACAGAAGAGGAAAGTTTTGTAACTTAATCGAAAACAAAGTTCTTGTGTGTGACAAAGCAGAGCAAAATAAATGAAGGCGCAGTGAAAGTTGGAGAATGGAAAAGCCATTTCAATTTCACATCCTGAACAAATGCAAAATTGTGAGTCGGTGTCGGATGTAATTCTACTTTTATAACTCTACATAGGTACCTATTCCGACATGGTGAATATCAAACGATTATCTTTATAAGCACGGATGATGTACAACTACATATTATTGTCTGTTGTGTAAATTCACAAGTTATTAATGACATCGTTAATTATGGAGAAGTAAACCGAAAGATAAATATCATGAGATGAGCTACAGATATATTTAATACTTCAAGAAATAATGAGCATCTACCTACACAAGATGTAATGACTAGCTTAATGATGTCACGAGGCAGTAGTCTTTCTAATTTACAAGGCAGATTTAAATATAAAAAAGTGCCATTGATAGAAGAAAAGTGATCCAGTTCGCCAAAGACAATAAGTAGTCTTACATATAATATTATTGAGTTAAAATCTTTCAGTTCTAGTCTTATTTTTGGTCTTTTTGGATTTTGAGTTGACTTTGCTCGCATCAGCTTTTGGAAAAGAATTATTATAATATGGGAGTATAGAGAGGGCTATAATATTTAGTATGGCAGAGGATAATTCAGTTCAGTCAGAAGGAATCCATTCGTCCTTTTCTCTTTTGATTCGTGAAGCGATTTTAAATGCATTGTTCATCCGAGCGTCCAACAATTCTTTGAATGCTCTGCTTCTGCCAATCCGGCGTAACTCCTTTTTGCCTTATCCCATTCTTTTGCGCTACTTACGGCTAGAAGGACTACCCTCAGCTCAGTTAGCTACAATCACACAGATCTACTCACTAGACAACATAATACACTGGAAAAGCTATACGATATACTGAGAGGTTATTAGAGCTCGTCTAACACTTTCTCCGTCTGCAGAGAGACTTTCTCTAAAACAAGTGCTCGGCTGGGTCTGACTCTCTGGTTTGATCCTGCTCTATCCTCCATGCAGCGGCTTCACTTTGCTTTCTTTTACAGTTGTTCTCCTCCAATGGCTTCTAAAGTAACCTCACTTTCCCTCGTCTGCTTTCGATGGACAAAGTTTACTTGACTTGAGACACTTTTCTGGCTTTTCGAGACGCACGTTGTTATTGGAACTATTCTTTTGAACATCTCAAAAGACAGATTTCACCCATTTATTCCATCCCATATGTAAATTTATACTCAATTAAACTCTATTTTACTAAATCTGCTCTGTACAAAATACTATCCCATTAAATATTTTCTTCCACACGATACCGTTCACATCTCTACTATAAACCATTTCAAATCCATAATAGCACTTGGCACTCACTGCCAAAACTTTCCTGTGCTCTGATATTTCGAAAACCAACCATTGGAACTACATATTAATTTTTGTACTTAACAATTGAACAATTGTAAAAGTAGTAATATAAGTACTAATTATTTCACTCGCTAAACATTGATTATACTTAAATATAATTATTATGTCAAGATTAAGTCGCCTAGAAATAATTAATGTCCGTAGACATTTAATTATGTTGGCATCTATTGCTGA